>JAWQFJ010001269.1:49963-109963 GCA_034096865.1 Theodoxus fluviatilis
AGATTGATGGCAGAGGAGTGTGATATTATTGGTAAATGTTGCAATCTGTTGTCTAGGTGTTCAAAGAGCTGTCCCAAGTTATGACCTTTGCTGTCTGCTGAAAACAGGGTGGTGCCAGAGGCAACCTTGATAGCAAGTCTCCTGCCTTATGTTTGAATGTACAGTGTATTAAGCAATACAGATTCCCCTCCCCCTCCCCCTCCCCCTCCTCCCCCTCGCCTTCCTCCTCCCCCTCCTCCTCCTCCTCCTCCTCCATTCCTCCTCCCCTTCCTCCTCCATCCTCTACCTCCTCCTCCTCCTCCCTCCTCCTCCTCCTCCTCCTCCCCTCCTCCTCCTCCCTCCTCCTCCTCCTCCTCTCCTCCTCCTCCTCCTCCTCCTCCGCTTCTTCCTCCCTCCCCTTCCCCTCCTCTCCTCCTCCTTCCTCCCTCCCTCACCTTCCTCCTCCTCCCTCTCCTCCCTCTCCCCCTCACCCCCCCCCCCCCCCCCACCCCCCACCTCCTCCTCCTCTCCCTCCTCCTCCTCCCTCCCCTCCCCTTTCTGCTCACTCCTCCCTGCTCTCCTCCTCCTTCCTCCTCCTCCTCCCGTTTCCTCCCCCTCCCCTTCCTCCTCCCCTGTCCTCATCCAACTGCCCTCCTCCTCCTCCTCTACTCTCCTCCTCCTCCTACCTCCTCCTTCATCCTCCTCCTTTTCCTCATCGCCTCCTCCTCCTCCTCCCTGCCTCCATCTCCTCCTCCCCCTCCCTCTCCCCCCTCCCTCCCCTCCTCCTCTTCCTCCTCTGCGGCTCCTCCTCCTAACTGCCTCCTCCTCTACTGCATCCTTCCTGTTGCCTGACTCCTCTATCTCCACTTTCTTCCTCCTTCTTGGGTTGTTGTTACTGTTCTCCTCCTCAGGACTAACTTAGTATTATAGTGTTTACCTTTTTTTTTCACTGTTGTGTGCAGTATCCAGCCCAACCAGTAGACGAGACGCAAGCAGCTGGAGGCCTGGTGTCACCTTGTTCTGCAGTACCACCGCCACCACCGCCTGTACCGCCTGGACCTCACTGAGGCCCAGAACTCAGCACTCTTTGCTAACAAGGAAATCCAACGTATCCTTTTGTCTGGCTGTTAGGATGATGTTGTAACTGTACATGTATTAGTGCAGTTGCACATACAGTAGTCACTGTGACGAGTGGACCCCCAATGAGCAGACACCTGTCATGTCTGGACATGGCCTCTTGGCACGGATCAGTTTTCTTCTCAAAATAACCTGTGGCCAGCGGACACCTGCAAAAGTGGACGTGGACAGTGTTTTGCCAAACGTTTCCCTGTCCCCTCCCTCTGAGGAACCCCCTGTGGGTTCGGGGTAAGAATTGACCCACCGCGTTTCCCTATGGGATTCGTAAGAGGCGAATAACTAGGGACACCGTGACATGATTTGCGTTTACTCTATACTGCTCTAGTGATTGTCGTGCTTAGTGGCCTTACATCTAGCCTTCAAAGGCTGATAGGCCGTAATACACCATCCATCCATCCATCCATCCATCCATCCATCCATCCATCCATCCATCCCTCCCTCTGAGGAGCGGCTGCAGCAGCAACAACAGTTTATTTGTCTGACTTCAAAAGACAAACACAGAGAGAGAGAGAGAGAGAGAGAGAGAGAACAAACAACGAACAATTGGTTTTATTGTGGGGGCCTCTGGCCCATTACAAATCACAAACAGTTATGCAGAATTGTAATGATATGAACACTTCCCAATCTGCTACTGGACAATGGTGACAACTAGAGTTAATAACCATCGCTATATCGGTGAGTTTTAGTTCTCAAAGAGGTATCTATGATTGTCTACCATCAGCATTGCCTCTGCTCGTCTTTGGAAAGCTTTATGAAGATACGTCGCAATGCTTCTTATTGCATAAACATCATCAGTTAAGAAAATGTCAGAAACAGGTTCACTAACAGTAACACCAAGTTGGATAAACGGTAATACATACTTCATTCCGAGATCATATAGCTGGACAAAGAAATAAAAAATGAATTTCCTCTTCATCTGTCTCCATGCATGATGGGCAAATAATTTGGCGAGTTATTGGACTATACCTATACTTATGTACAAATAAATTACTTATTCCCATTTTGAAACGCACCCAGGCATCACTAAATACTTTTTTGTCTAATACATAGAGATATGGATCTGTACTATATTCTGTTTTTACTAATTTGTAAAAGGTATATCTTGTACTTTGCTGTACACAATTTCTCCATTCAGTCTTATAGCATTCAATCAATCTACTTTTCAGCTGCCTTATAAACGAAGTTTTATTTTGAACCATTTGACACTCCCATTCCCATCTAAACTCATGTTTATTCAATAGCATTTTTATGTCTGTTGCCCAATTATGTTTTGCATCTACCGTGTTAAGCATGGGCATGTATACTTGATAAGGATATCTCTTATTCATTCTAAGCAATTTAACCCAATATTTGACTGAGCGTATCTGAGCGTTTGTGTTTTATGGATATCTGCCTGCATTTGGTGTTTTAGAGGCAACATTGAGTAACCACTTCAACATGTACATATAGACAGTCTCGATTCGTTTACAGTCATTGGTGCCCCAAATTTCTGACCCGTATAACGGCATTGGCTGTATTTGAGCGTCAAAAATCTTATACCACCACGACAATGGCAGGATTCTAACGCATCATGAAGAAGGCTGAAATGGTCGGTGTCGGTGGTTGTTGTGACCTTTGACCGCAGCCGCCACTCCGCCTGACTGACTTCGCACGCCCGGGGAGTTATGCTAAGATCCGGCCGCGTTAAAGTATCTGCGTTTTGTGACAAACGTCTTGCTCAGCTGTACTGTACTCCATGCACCTTAACGGTCCGCGTGATTCGGGTGTAATCTTAAGCTAAACGACGTTTATGGGCAGTATTACACCCGAATCGCGCAGAGCACACACTTTGCACAGCTGAGTGCGAGAATCTGGGTCACGTGTCGGCGTCTATTTTCATGGCTCGTGATTGGCTGGCTAAAGTGCGCTGGAATCCTGCCGTTTTCACCCTCATACAATATATCCGGTGTGACAAAGGTAAGTTTCCTCAAGGTCCTTTGGATTTGGATTGACGCTGATTTGGCTCTGACAACCAGCTCAGATAGCATTGTATTTGTACATAATCAAGTAGAGAAGGTAACTCCAGGATATTTATATTGAGAGACAACCTGAAGGTTACTATCTTCTATGGGTCATGGACGTTTCGCCCCAATTGCGACATTCGGAACGTCGTTTAGCTTAAGATTACACCCGAATCACCACCGTTAAGGTGCATGGAGTACAGTACCGCCGAGCAAGACGTTTGTCACAAAACGCAGATATATTAATGCGGCCGGATCTTAGCTAAACGACGTTCCGAATGTCGCAATTGGGGCGAAACGTCCAGCACCCTCTTCTATCACCCACTTTTCCCTGGCAGCTACTTACCCTTCATTTCGAAAGATAACTAGTTACCTTTGTTTTATCTGTATTAATCATCAGTCCTAATCTATCAGCGGCGTTCTTAAGATTATTGATCTGATTCTGCAGACCTATTACAATATCTGATAAAAGCACAATGTCATCCACAAACAATAACAAAAACAGTTCTGCACCATTTGGTTCTAATTAGACTCCATGATTTCCCTTTTCAATCACTTCAAAACTAAGGTGTGAAACATGGAAGGAAAATAATAAAGGAGACATTTTGCAACCCTGTTTAAGTCCCCGGTGACAATTGATAGACCCATATGCCTCACCCTGGCATCTGACAGTACATGTCACCGTTTTGTATACTGCCTTTAGCATCTGGAGCATTACCCCTGATCCCAGAGAGAGAGAGAGAGGAGGGTCGGGGGGGGGGGGGGGGGGGGAGGGGAGGCAGATACAATAATGGGAAGAGGAGAGCAGAAAGGGGGTGGGTGGGTTAGGCAGACATAATGAGGAGGGGGGAGAGAAAGAGTGGGGGTGGGTAGAGAGAGAGAGAGAGGAGGGGGTTTCGAGGGTAGGATAATGACTGGGAGAGCAAGAGAAGGAGAGGGGGGGGGGTGGTGGGGGTGGGTAGGAAAACATGATGACAGGGAGAAGGAGCAGGGAGAGGGTGGGGGCACAGAAGAGAGATAATTTATCTGAGGCTGGAATCCAGGATGCAGGGTGGGGTGGATAGTTACTGCTGTACAAAGAGATGAGAGACTTATCTCATATCTGCCTCTGTGGGTCACTATAGTGTGGAAGCTTGTAAATAGGGAGGGGGAGAGAGAGGGAGAGAGAGATTTTCATGCATCACCCTGAAAAGATTGAAACAGAAAGAAAAAAATTATGTATGTATGTATGTATGTATGTATGTATGTATGTTCATTTTTTACTGCGCCATTATCACGATAAACATGCTCATGGCACGACAAGACGAAATAAAAAAGTTTTGAGGCCAGTTTTAAATGCGGCCAAGGATGGACTAACCCTCAGACCCTCAGGAAGTTGGTTCCAGAGTCTTGGTCCAACAACGCTGAAGGAGCGGTCACCGAAGCTCCGTAACCTTGTTTGTGGGACAATCAATAGTCTTCTTTTTGAGGAACGGAGATTCCTTGTGGGGTTGTGAGGTCTAAGGAGTTCTCCGAGGTAGGTTGGGGCTTCACCAGTTTCACACTTAAACATGATGGAGAGGGTCTTAAATTCCACCCGTTGGCGAACTGGAAGCCAATGAAGGTCACTGAGAACAGGGGTTATGCAAAGAGATGAGTTGCATGTAAACGTCAACATGATAACTGAATGATTGAAGCAGTCACATATAATAGAGGCATCTTGTATGTGAATCTAAAGCATTTTGTCTTTTGTGCCTGGTTTTTTCACTGTCCTACATAAAATGTTGAGTTATGTATGCAATTCACTTTACCCCCTCTTTTAAGACCGATTTTCCTGAGATTTTGTAAAGTTGTAAAAGAGGGGTTCCACTGTAGCTCAATGGCGCAGGTGTCTCTCTCCGCAACCCCACTTCTTCTCTCGCCTGTGCTGCGTGCACATACACACAGACACACACACACACACACACACACACTCACACACACACACACACACACACACACACACACACACACACTCACACACAAGCACTGAACACACATATATGCACGAATGGACCCACACATGCATACACACACACACTCATTATGCCTATCCTGACCTCCAACCCACCCCTAGCTCTCCTCAAGCAATGGGTTGTGGTTTTATGTTTACTGTGAGAAAATTAAACAAAGACTGTGCTTGTAAACAATCTCTGGGGGAAAAGTTCTTCAACCTTTAACCCTTTCGTGTTCACATGGTGAAAGTAGATCTGATTTGCTCTACAACTGTCTGGAGACAAATGCTTCAGTTTCCCATCCTCTGGAAGCTAATTATGTCCAAAACTAGTAATACGATCTCCAAGGGACATTCTAGAATGGACCCATGCAGCCCATTCCTATACATGTAGCTGGACCTCAGTTGATGGGTAACGCATGTGGAACCAATGCACCCTCTCCCTGGCAACTTCACTGAATTTTATTAAATTAACACATGGGTGCCTTAACAAATTTTAAGGGTTTACAAGTCAAACAGGTTGATTGGTGGCTTTCTTGATGTCCTTATGCATATCATATATCAAGTCAATCAGTTCAGTGACATGAACTATCATGATCATCGAATCCCTCTGATGAGGGGACACCTGTCATGTAGGGACACCTTTGGACTCCCCCAAGGGTGTCTGCTTGTCACAGGGACTACTGTACTTAAAACGAACATGCTTGAAACAAATTATCAGAAAATAAACACTTTCATTTGCCATGATTTTGTCTCTTTCTGTTAAATATTCACATTTGTAATGAACTGAATATAACAAACTGATGGATGACATGAACTCTTGAAAGCATCTGAAAACCGTTGTTCTTGTTTATTACTGACTGATATATAACAAACAGTAAATTCAGTGATGCCTATAGAGTCACCCAGCAAACTGCCACTGAGCCAGGACTTGTCCTGGTCTTTTTAGGGCCAGGTGCCTGCATTCCACAGGCTGTTGCCATGGCAGCAGCTCTCCCAAAACAGCCATGCTCTGCTGACACTTGACCCTGGGTCGGGAGCTTATTTTAACAGCAGCTCTCCCAAGACAGCAAGTTATTTTACAGTGAGAAAAATCAGTAAGGTTCCTCCAAAAAAATAGTTGTAGTTACAGTAACCCAACTGACCCTCATTTTTTCATACTGACTGTAGCCTTTTTTTGTGTGCAAAAAAAGGAAGAGGAATTACAAAAAAAAAGTAAACAATGAACTGCATGCTTTCTATCTTCCCTGCCATATGAACACTCAGGAATCCATGATGTAAGTTAAAAAAAAAGTATTTTTAGTGGAAGAAAGTTTGGTTTATGTCTTATCTGGCCTCTTCTAACCCTATTATTTTTTGCAATGTTACCTTAACCACATCTGTATCAGTGTATGCATTTTTTTGTGGCCTAACTTCACTGTCCTCTCTGAATTTCTTCTGTGGTTTGAATGGAAGGATTCCTTGACAGCATGCAGGAAAGCTGAACCTGGATGGCATCCATGTTATTCTGGATGAGTTGCTCAAAAAGGGTGAGTTTTAACCACACAACGTTACTAACAGTAGTAGGCTCATGGATTTGTGCCGCGGGATGCTAGTCCCATGCCTTCAGCATCTGCTGTGACTTTGGAGACCGATGTGCGATTGGCTGTCCAAGCCGCAGCATCGCGTTTCCCATCATACCCAATCCTCTCTCGGGACCAGAGGTGCGTTTCCCATCATACCCAATCCTCTCTCAGGACCCGAGGCGCATATCCCATCATACCCAATCCTCTCAGGACCAGAGGTGCGTTTCCCATCATACCCAATCCTCTCTCGGGACCAGAGGTGCGTTTCCCATCATACCCAATCCTCTCTCAGGACCAGAGGTGTGTTTCCCATCATACCCAATCCTCTCTCAGGACCCGAGGCGCATATCCCATCATACCCAATCCTCTCAGGACCAGAGGTGCGTTTCCCATCATACCCAATCCTCTCTCGGGACCAGAGGTGCATTTCCCATCATACCCAATCCTCTCTCAGGACCAGAGGTGCGTTTCCCATCATACCCAATCCTCTCTCGGAACCAGAGGTGCGTTTCCCATCATACCCAATCCTCTCTCGGGACCCGAGTCACGTTTCCCATCATACCCAATCCTCTCTCGAGACCAGAGGTGCGTTTCCCATCATACCCAATCCTCTCTTGGAACCAGAGGTGCGTTTCCCATCATACCCAATCCTCTCTCGGGACCCGAGTCACGTTTCCCATCATACCCAATCCTCTCTCGAGACCAGAGGTGCGTTTCCCATCATACCCAATTCTCTCTCAGGACCAGAGGCGCGTTTCCCATCATACCCAATCCTCTCTCGGGACCAGAGTCATGTTTCCCATCATACCCAATCCTCTCTCGAGACCAGAGGCGTGTTTCCCATCATACCCAATCCTCTCTCAGGACCAGAGGCGCGTTTCCCATCATACCCAATCCTCTCTCAGGACCCGAGGCGCATATCCCATCATGCCCAATCCTCTCTCAGGACCAGAGGCGCATATCCCATCATGCCCAATCCTCTCAGGACCAGAGGTGTGTTTCCCATCATACCCAATCCTCTCTCGAGACCAGAGGTGCGTTTCCCATCATACCCAATCCTCTCTCAGGACCAGAGGTGCGTTTCCCATCATACCCAATCCTCTCTCAGGACCAGAGGTGTGTTTCCCATCATACCCAATCCTCTCTCGGGACCCGAGTCACGTTTCACATCATACCCAATCCTCTCTCGAGACCAGAGGTGCGTTTCCCATCATACCCAATCCTCTCTCGAGACCAGAGGTGCGTTTCCCATCATACCCAATCCTCTCTCAGGACCAGAGGTGCGTTTCCCATCATACCCAATCCTCTCTCAGGACCAGAGGTGCGTTTCCCATCATACCCAATCCTCTCTCAGGACCAGAGGTGTGTTTCCCATCATACCCAATCCTCTCTCGGGACCAGAGGCGCGTTTCCCATCATACCCAATCCTCTCTCAGGACCAGAGGTGTGTTTCCCATCATACCCAATCCTCTCTCGGGACCAGAGGTGCGTTTCCCATCATACCCAATCCTCTCTCGGGACCAGAGGCGCGTTTCATTTAGAAAGTATTATAGAAAGTTAAGGGAAGAGTGCTCGTAACGATTGCCTGAGTGGACAGGTTGTACTGGCAGAGAGCTTTGGGCTTTGCAAGTGCCTGCTGTGAGCGCTCATCTGTGAACATCTTATGAATGTTTCTCTCATTCTAAATGAAAAGGATCACATACAGTGCAATAGCAATGCTTCTGAGAAACCCAGCCCTGCTCTGTCTGCCTGGAGCTTGGCCTTCCTCTGGAGGCACCCCCTGTGGGTGTGGGGCCAGAATAGACCCACTGCGTCTCCCAATGCAATTATTAAAAGGCGAATACATAAGACATCGGGACTTGATTTGTGTTTACTCTAAACTGTTCTTGAGATTTTCATGCTTAATGGCCTTACATAGCCTACTATGGCTGATGGGCTGTAAAACTCCATCCATCCATCGCACCTGCCATCCACACCAGTGCCACTAGGAAAACAGCCTGGCTGCTGTCATTGCTCTTGCAGGGACCGACACGGGGTCAGGGCTGACTAGAGCTACAGCCCTCTACAGACTGCCATGCAGTTAGAGAAACAGTTCATCAGGAGTGCTTTTTGTGGTTTACTGTGAACTGAGATAAACAAAAATGTCATGTACTAGAGCCCATGCTTTACAGGAGATGCTAAACTTTGTGGAACCAGCAAGCCTGACATGCTCCCATCATGCTCTCCTGCTTCAGTGCCTCATGTCACATGACCTTTCACTTGGCTTTTCCAGAAAGAAATGAGAGAGAGAGAGTGCTTCGCGGCGTTTGCCTTTTCTCCCTTTTTTAAAATACTTTTTTCTTTCTTTCTTGGCCATTTGACTGTATTTCCTTTACCTAACCTTTTCCTCAAATAATTTCCACAAGGACATGTCATTTTGTACTTCACTGTATTTCCTTTACCTAACCTTTTCCTCAAGTAATTTCCACAAGGACATGTCATTTTGTACTTCACTGTATTTCCTTTATGTAGCCTTTTCCTCAAGTAATTTCCACAAGGGCATGTTATTTTGTACCTCACTGTATTTCCTTTACCTAACCTTTTCCTCAAGTAATTTCCACAAGGGCATGTTATTTTGTACTTCACTGTATTTCAGGCTGATGATCGCATATTGAAGATCTCCAAGTCCCCAAAATTGCACAATGCATGCAGTCAACAGTTGTTATGCTTGTTTGAGCATCTCTTGTCAGTGTGCTCATTCATTCATTCATTCATCCATTCATTCATTCATTCATTCATTCATTCATTCATTCATTCATTCATTCATTCATTCATTCATTCATTCATTCATTCATTCATTCATTCATTCATTCAATGACCTGTTTTCTTGCAGGCCACATAGAGTGGCAGGATAAAGGCAAGAAGCAATGTCTGGTGATGTGGAGGACGCCGGATGAGTGGGGGAAGCTCATCTACAAATGGGTAGGTGTCTCACCTGCAGGCTTGCAGCGACAATTAAAAACCGTGACAAGTTTTGAAATTTGCATAATATTTTTCAAAGGCCTTAAAAAGTTTAGAAATTTTGGCCTGAAACTGAAAAATCATGGAAATGTTGAGAAAGTTCTGCATCAGCCAAATCTTTTTTTAATCATGCATATTAGCATGTGAGCAATCACTTCCTGTCACGTGGCATTCAGAGTTACTTCTCTTGACTGGGTGCAAAGTCATTCCCTGCGTTCCGTTGACTCTGCTTCATCTCTGCTACGCTGTAGCAGGGTCAGGAGTTTCGATTGGTCGGTTTCTTTAATTATTTTTAAAGCACGTTACCATTAAAAGTAGAGGGTTTTGGAGGCCCCCTTTGAATACACGAATCTCGAATATTATTTGACACTCAAATTTATCACTATTGATCGAAGAAACGACATAATAAAAGTATTAGGGTGGAAAATCATTCATACACAATCTTTGGTGACGTTTCACCCAGTGGCAGAGGTCAACTTCCTGTCAAAGGTCGCGCAGCAGCTAGAGCGTTTGCTGTGCCTAGCAACGATGAAACTACAGAACTCGTAGCCGCATTTGATTGGCTCATACTAAACACAACTAATTGGAAGTCACTCCACGGTAAACATGCTTCGAACCATGGAGTTTACATAACATGGAAGTGGAATACGTGCCGATTGCTGTCAAATTTCGAAGAAATAAATGTTTTCGTGCTCTCATCACCGTGGCAGAGTGGATTGTATGTCTTGGTTTGATATTTGTAGTAAACGTCGGCATTTATACCCATGAGAGTAACAATTTAGCAGACGACACACATGTTTGGATTTCCTTGACCTTCCTCTATGACTGGTGATGGTTACCTCCCTTTTGTTATTAATGGATTTTCGACCCTAATGCTTTTATTAAGTCGTTTCTTCGTTCAAGAGTGATAAATTTGAGTGTGAAATAATATTGGGGATTCGTGTATTCAAAGGGGGCCTCCAAAACCCTCTACTTTTAATGGTAACGTGCTTTTAAAATAATTAAAGAAACCGACCAATCGAAACTCCTGACCCTGCTACAGCGTAGCAGAGATGAAGCAGAGTCAACGGAACGCAGGGAATGACTTTGCACCCAGTCAAGAGAAGTAACTCTGAATGCCACGTGACAGGAAGTGATTGCTCACATGCTAATATGCATGATTAAAAAAAGATTTGGCTGATGCAGAACTTTCTCAACATTTCCATGATTTTTCAGTTTCAGGCCAAAATTTCTAAACTTTTTAAGGCCTTTGAAAAATATTATGCAAATTTCAAAACTTGTCACGGTTTTTAATTGTCGCTGCAAGCCTGCAGGTGAGACACCTACCCATTTGTAGATGAGCTTCCCCCACTCATCCGGCGTCCTCCACATCACCAGACATTGCTTCTTGCCTTTATCCTGCCACTCTATGTGGCCTGCAAGAAAACAGGTCATTGAATGAATGAATGAATGAATGAATGAATGAATGAATGAATGAATGAATGAATGAATGAATGAATGAATGAATGAATGAATGAATGAATGAATGAATGAATGGATGAATGAATGAATGAATGAGCACACTGACAAGAGATGCTCAAACAAGCATAACAACTGTTGACTGCATGCATTGTGCAATTTTGGGGACTTGGAGATCTTCAATATGCGATCATCAGCCTGAAATACAGTGAAGTACAAAATAACATGCCCTTGTGGAAATTACTTGAGGAAAAGGTTAGGTAAAGGAAATACAGTGAGGTACAAAATAACATGCCCTTGTGGAAATTACTTGAGGAAAAGGCTACATAAAGGAAATACAGTGAAGTACAAAATGACATGTCCTTGTGGAAATTACTTGAGGAAAAGGTTAGGTAAAGGAAATACAGTGAAGTACAAAATGACATGTCCTTGTGGAAATTATTTGAGGAAAAGGTTAGGTAAAGGAAATACAGTCAAATGGCCAAGAAAGAAAGAAAAAAGTATTTTAAAAAAGGGAGAAAAGGCAAACGCCGCGAAGCACTCTCTCTCTCTCATTTCTTTCTGGAAAAGCCAAGTGAAAGGTCATGTGACATGAGGCACTGAAGCAGGAGAGCATGATGGGAGCATGTCAGGCTTGCTGGTTCCACAAAGTTTAGCATCTCCTGTAAAGCATGGGCTCTAGTACATGACATTTTTGTTTATCTCAGTTCACAGTAAACCACAAAAAGCACTCCTGATGAACTGTTTCTCTAACTGCATGGCAGTCTGTAGAGGGCTGTAGCTCTAGTCAGCCCTGACCCCGTGTCGGTCCCTGCAAGAGCAATGACAGCAGCCAGGCTGTTTTCCTAGTGGCACTGGTGTGGATGGCAGGTGCGATGGATGGATGGAGTTTTACAGCCCATCAGCCATAGTAGGCTATGTAAGGCCATTAAGCATGAAAATCTCAAGAACAGTTTAGAGTAAACACAAATCAAGTCCCGATGTCTTATGTATTCGCCTTTTAATAATTGCATTGGGAGACGCAGTGGGTCTATTCTGGCCCCACACCCACAGGGGGTGCCTCCAGAGGAAGGCCAAGCTCCAGGCAGACAGAGCAGGGCTGGGTTTCTCAGAAGCATTGCTATTGCACTGTATGTGATCCTTTTCATTTAGAATGAGAGAAACATTCATAAGATGTTCACAGATGAGCGCTCACAGCAGGCACTTGCAAAGCCCAAAGCTCTCTGCCAGTACAACCTGTCCACTCAGGCAATCGTTACGAGCACTCTTCCCTTAACTTTCTATAATACTTTCTAAATGAAACGCGCCTCTGGTCCCGAGAGAGGATTGGGTATGATGGGAAACGCACCTCTGGTTCCGAGAGAGGATTGGGTATGATGGGAAACACATTTCTGGTCCCGAGAGAGGATTGGGTATGATGGGAAACACATATCTGGTCCCGAGAGAGGATTGGGTATGATGGGAAACGCACCTCTGGTCCCGAGAGAGGATTGGGTATGATGGGAAACACACCTCTGGTCCTGAGAGAGGATTGGGTATGATGGGAAACGCACCTCTGGTCCTGAGAGAGGATTGGGTATGATGGGAAACGCACCTCTGGTCCTGAGAGAGGATTGGGTATGATGGGAAACGCACCTCTGGTCCCGTGAGAGGATTGGGTATGATGGGAAACGCACCTCTGGTCTCGAGAGAGGATTGGGTATGATGGAAAACGCACCTCTGGTCCCGAGAGAGGATTGGGTATGATGGGAAACACACCTCTGGTCCTGAGAGAGGATTGGGCATGATGGGATATGCGCCTCGGGTCCTGAGAGAGGATTGGGTATGATGGGAAACGCACCTCTGGTCCCGAGAGAGGATTGGGCATGATGGGAAACGCACCTCTGGTCCTGAGAGAGGATTGGGTATGATGGGATATGCGCCTCTGGTCCCGAGAGAGGATTGGGCATGATGGGAAACGCACCTCTGGTCCTGAGAGAGGATTGGGCATGATGGGAAACGCGCCTCGGGTCCTGAGAGAGGATTGGGTATGATGGGAAACACACCTCTGGTCCTGAGAGAGGATTGGGTATGATGGGAAACGCACCTCTGGTCCTGAGAGAGGATTGGGTATGATGGGAAACGCACATCTGGTCCTGAGAGAGGATTGGGTATGATGGGAAACGCACCTCTGGTCTCGAGAGAGGATTGGGTATGATGGGAAACGCACATCTGGTCCTGAGAGAGGATTGGGTATGATGGGAAACGCACCTCTGGTCCCGAGAGAGGATTGGGTATGATGGGAAACGCACCTCTGGTCTCGAGAGAGGATTGGGTATGATGGGAAACACATATCTGGTCCCGAGAGAGGATTGGGTATGATGGGAAACGCACCTCTGGTCCCGAGAGAGGATTGGGTATGATGGGAAACACACCTCTGGTCCTGAGAGAGGATTGGGTATGATGGGAAACGCGCCTCTGGTCCCGAGAGAGGATTGGGTATGATGGGAAACACACCTCTGGTCCTGAGAGAGGATTGGGTATGATGGGAAACGCACCTCTGGTCCTGAGAGAGGATTGGGTATGATGGGAAACGCACCTCTGGTCCTGAGAGAGGATTGGGTATGATGGGAAACGCACCTCTGGTCTCGAGAGAGGATTGGGTATGATGGGAAACGCACCTCTGGTCTCGAGAGAGGATTGGGTATGATGTGAAACGTGACTCGGGTCCCGAGAGAGGATTGGGTATGATGGGAAACACACCTCTGGTCCTGAGAGAGGATTGGGTATGATGGGAAACGCACCTCTGGTCCTGAGAGAGGATTGGGTATGATGGGAAACGCACCTCTGGTCTCGAGAGAGGATTGGGTATGATGGGAAACACACCTCTGGTCCTGAGAGGATTGGGCATGATGGGATATGCGCCTCTGGTCCTGAGAGAGGATTGGGCATGATGGGATATGCGCCTCGGGTCCTGAGAGAGGATTGGGTATGATGGGAAACGCGCCTCTGGTCCTGAGAGAGGATTGGGTATGATGGGAAACACGCCTCTGGTCTCGAGAGAGGATTGGGTATGATGGGAAACATGACTCTGGTCCCGAGAGAGGATTGGGTATGATGGGAAACGCGCCTCTGGTCCTGAGAGAGAATTGGGTATGATGGGAAACGCACCTCTGGTCTCGAGAGAGGATTGGGTATGATGGGAAACGTGACTCGGGTCCCGAGAGAGGATTGGGTATGATGGGAAACGCACCTCTGGTTCCAAGAGAGGATTGGGTATGATGGGAAACGCACCTCTGGTCTCGAGAGAGGATTGGGTATGATGGGAAACGTGACTCGGGTCCCGAGAGAGGATTGGGTATGATGGGAAACGCACCTCTGGTTCCGAGAGAGGATTGGGTATGATGGGAAACGCACCTCTGGTCCTGAGAGAGGATTGGGTATGATGGGAAATGCACCTCTGGTCCCGAGAGAGGATTGGGTATGATGGGAAACGCACCTCTGGTCCTGAGAGGATTGGGTATGATGGGATATGCGCCTCGGGTCCTGAGAGAGGATTGGGTATGATGGGAAACACACCTCTGGTCCTGAGAGAGGATTGGGTATGATGGGAAACGCACCTCTGGTCCCGAGAGAGGATTGGGTATGATGGGAAACGCACCTCTGGTCCTGAGAGGATTGGGTATGATGGGATATGCGCCTCGGGTCCTGAGAGAGGATTGGGTATGATGGGAAACGCACCTCTGGTCCCGAGAGAGGATTGGGTATGATGGGAAACGCGATGCTGCGGCTTGGACAGCCAATCGCACATCGGTCTCCAAAGTCACAGCAGATGCTGAAGGCATGGGACTAGCATCCCGCGGCACAAATCCATGAGCCTACTACTGTTAGTAACGTTGTGTGGTTAAAACTCACCCTTTTTGAGCAACTCATCCAGAATAACATGGATGCCATCCAGGTTCAGCTTTCCTGCATGCTGTCAAGGAATCCTTCCATTCAAACCACAGAAGAAATTCAGAGAGGACAGTGAAGTTAGGCCACAAAAAAATGCATACACTGATACAGATGTGGTTAAGGTAACATTGCAAAAAATAATAGGGTTAGAAGAGGCCAGATAAGACATAAACCAAACTTTCTTCCACTAAAAATACTTTTTTTTTAACTTACATCATGGATTCCTGAGTGTTCATATGGCAGGGAAGATAGAAAGCATGCAGTTTATTGTTTAATTATTTTTTTAAAAATTCCTCTTCCTTTTTTTGCACAAAAAAATGGTTACAGTCAGTATGAAAAAATGAGGGTCAGTTGGGTTACTGTAACTACAACTATTTTTTTGGAGGAACCTTACTGATTTTTCTCACTGTAAAATAACTTGCTGTCTTGGGAGAGCTGCTGTTAAAATAAGCTCCCGACCCAGGGTCAAGTGTCAGCAGAGCATGGCTGTTTTGGGAGAGCTGCTGCCATGGCAACAGCCTGTGGAATGCAGGCACCTGGCCCTAAAAAGACCAGGACAAGTCCTGGCTCAGTGGCAGTTTGCTGGGTGACTCTATAGGCATCACTGAATTTACTGTTTGTTATATATCAGTCAGTAATAAACAAGAACAACGGTTTTCAGATGCTTTCAAGAGTTCATGTCATCCATCAGTTTGTTATATTCAGTTCATTACAAATGTGAATATTTAACAGAAAGAGACAAAATCATGGCAAATGAAAGTGTTTATTTTCTGATAATTTGTTTCAAGCATGTTCGTTTTAAGTACAGTAGTCCCTGTGACAAGCAGACACCCTTGGGGGAGTCCAAAGGTGTCCCTACATGACAGGTGTCCCCTCATCAGAGGGATTCGATGATCATGATAGTTCATGTCACTGAACTGATTGACTTGATATATGATATGCATAAGGACATCAAGAAAGCCACCAATCAACCTGTTTGACTTGTAAACCCTTAAAATTTGTTAAGGCACCCATGTGTTAATTTAATAAAATTCAGTGAAGTTGCCAGGGAGAGGGTGCATTGGTTCCACATGCGTTACCCATCAACTGAGGTCCAGCTACATGTATAGGAATGGGCTGCATGGGTCCATTCTAGAATGTCCCTTGGAGATCGTATTACTAGTTTTGGACATAATTAGCTTCCAGAGGATGGGAAACTGAAGCATTTGTCTCCAGACAGTTGTAGAGCAAATCAGATCTACTTTCACCATGTGAACACGAAAGGGTTAAAGGTTGAAGAACTTTTCCCCCAGAGATTGTTTACAAGCACAATCTTTGTTTAATTTTCTCACAGTAAACATAAAACCACAACCCATTGCTTGAGGAGAGTTAGGGGTGGGTTGGAGGTCAGGATAGGCATAATGAGTGTGTGTGTGTATGCATGTGTGGGTCCATTCGTGCATATATGTGTGTTCAGTGCTTGTGTGTGAGTGTGTGTGTGTGTGTGTGTGTGTGTGTGTGTGTGTGTGTGAGTGTGTGTGTGTGTGTGTGTGTGTGTCTGTGTGTATGTGCACGCAGCACAGGCGAGAGAAGAAGTGGGGTTGCGGAGAGAGACACCTGCGCCATTGAGCTACAGTGGAACCCCTTTTACAACTTTACAAAATCTCAGGGAAATCGGTCTTAAAAGAGGGGGTAAAGTGAATTGCATACATAACTCAACATTTTATGTAGGACAGTGAAAAAACCAAGCACAAAAGACAAAATGCTTTAGATTCACATACAAGATGCCTCTATTATATGTGACTGCTTCAATCATTCAGTTATCATGTTGACGTTTACATGCAACTCATCTCTTTGCATAACCCCTGTTCTCAGTGACCTTCATTGGCTTCCAGTTCGCCAACGGGTGGAATTTAAGACCCTCTCCATCATGTTTAAGTGTGAAACTGGTGAAGCCCCAACCTACCTCGGAGAACTCCTTAGACCTCACAACCCCACAAGGAATCTCCGTTCCTCAAAAAGAAGACTATTGATTGTCCCACAAACAAGGTTACGGAGCTTCGGTGACCGCTCCTTCAGCGTTGTTGGACCAAGACTCTGGAACCAACTTCCTGAGGGTCTGAGGGTTAGTCCATCCTTGGCCGCATTTAAAACTGGCCTCAAAACTTTTTTATTTCGTCTTGTCGTGCCATGAGCATGTTTATCGTGATAATGGCGCAGTAAAAAATGAACATACATACATACATACATACATACATACATACATAATTTTTTTCTTTCTGTTTCAATCTTTTCAGGGTGATGCATGAAAATCTCTCTCTCCCTCTCTCTCCCCCTCCCTATTTACAAGCTTCCACACTATAGTGACCCACAGAGGCAGATATGAGATAAGTCTCTCATCTCTTTGTACAGCAGTAACTATCCACCCCACCCTGCATCCTGGATTCCAGCCTCAGATAAATTATCTCTCTTCTGTGCCCCCACCCTCTCCCTGCTCCTTCTCCCAGTCATCATGTTTGCCTACCCACCCCCACCACCCCCCCCCCTCTCCTTCTCTTGCTCTCCCAGTCATTATCCTACCCTCGAAACCCCCCTCCTCTCTCTCTCTCTCTACCCACCCCCACTCTTTCTCTCCCCCCTCCTCATTATGTCTGCCTAACCCACCCACCCCCTTTCTGCTCTCCTCTTCCCATTATTGTATCTGCCTCCCCTCCCCCCCCCCCCCCCCCCCGACCCTCCTCTCTCTCTCTCTCTGGGATCAGGGGTAATGCACCAGATGCTAAAGGTAGTATACAAAACGGTGACATGTACTGTCAGATGCCAGAGTAAGGCACAGAAGTCTATCAATTGTCACCGGGGACTTAAACAGGGTTGCAAAATGTCTCCTTTATTATTTTCCTTCCATGTTTCACACCTTAGTTTTGAAGTGATTGAAAAGGGAAATCATGGAGTCTAATTAGAACCAAATGGTGCAGAACTGTTTTTGTTATTGTTTGTGGATGACATTGTGCTTTTATCAGATATTGTAATAGGTCTGCAGAATCAGATCAATAATCTTAAGAACGCCGCTGATAGATTAGGACTGATGATTAATACAGATAAAACAAAGGTAACTAGTTATCTTTCGAAATGAAGGGTAAGTAGCTGCCAGGGAAAAGTGGGTGATAGAAGAGGGTGCTGGACGTTTCGCCCCAATTGCGACATTCGGAACGTCGTTTAGCTAAGATCCGGCCGCATTAATATATCTGCGTTTTGTGACAAACGTCTTGCTCGGCGGTACTGTACTCCATGCACCTTAACGGTGGTGATTCGGGTGTAATCTTAAGCTAAACGACGTTCCGAATGTCGCAATTGGGGCGAAACGTCCATGACCCATAGAAGATAGTAACCTTCAGGTTGTCTCTCAATATAAATATCCTGGAGTTACCTTCTCTACTTGATTATGTACAAATACAATGCTATCTGAGCTGGTTGTCAGAGCCAAATCAGCGTCAATCCAAATCCAAAGGACCTTGAGGAAACTTACCTTTGTCACACCGGATATATTGTATGAGGGTGAAAACGGCAGGATTCCAGCGCACTTTAGCCAGCCAATCACGAGCCATGAAAATAGACGCCGACACGTGACCCAGATTCTCGCACTCAGCTGTGCAAAGTGTGTGCTCTGCGCGATTCGGGTGTAATACTGCCCATAAACGTCGTTTAGCTTAAGATTACACCCGAATCACGCGGACCGTTAAGGTGCATGGAGTACAGTACAGCTGAGCAAGACGTTTGTCACAAAACGCAGATACTTTAACGCGGCCGGATCTTAGCATAACTCCCCGGGCGTGCGAAGTCAGTCAGGCGGAGTGGCGGCTGCGGTCAAAGGTCACAACAACCACCGACACCGACCATTTCAGCCTTCTTCATGATGCGTTAGAATCCTGCCATTGTCGTGGTGGTATAAGATTTTTGACGCTCAAATACAGCCAATGCCGTTATACGGGTCAGAAATTTGGGGCACCAATGACTGTAAACGAATCGAGACTGTCTATATGTACATGTTGAAGTGGTTACTCAATGTTGCCTCTAAAACACCAAATGCAGGCAGATATCCATAAAACACAAACGCTCAGATACGCTCAGTCAAATATTGGGTTAAATTGCTTAGAATGAATAAGAGATATCCTTATCAAGTATACATGCCCATGCTTAACACGGTAGATGCAAAACATAATTGGGCAACAGACATAAAAATGCTATTGAATAAACATGAGTTTAGATGGGAATGGGAGTGTCAAATGGTTCAAAATAAAACTTCGTTTATAAGGCAGCTGAAAAGTAGATTGATTGAATGCTATAAGACTGAATGGAGAAATTGTGTACAGCAAAGTACAAGATATACCTTTTACAAATTAGTAAAAACAGAATATAGTACAGATCCATATCTCTATGTATTAGACAAAAAAGTATTTAGTGATGCCTGGGTGCGTTTCAAAATGGGAATAAGTAATTTATTTGTACATAAGTATAGGTATAGTCCAATAACTCGCCAAATTATTTGCCCATCATGCATGGAGACAGATGAAGAGGAAATTCATTTTTTATTTCTTTGTCCAGCTATATGATCTCGGAATGAAGTATGTATTACCGTTTATCCAACTTGGTGTTACTGTTAGTGAACCTGTTTCTGACATTTTCTTAACTGATGATGTTTATGCAATAAGAAGCATTGCGACGTATCTTCATAAAGCTTTCCAAAGACGAGCAGAGGCAATGCTGATGGTAGACAATCATAGATACCTCTTTGAGAACTAAAACTCACCGATATAGCGATGGTTATTAACTCTAGTTGTCACCATTGTCCAGTAGCAGATTGGGAAGTGTTCATATCATTACAATTCTGCATAACTGTTTGTGATTTGTAATGGGCCAGAGGCCCCCACAATAAAACCAATTGTTCGTTGTTTGTTCTCTCTCTCTCTCTCTCTCTCTCTCTCTGTGTTTGTCTTTTGAAGTCAGACAAATAAACTGTTGTTGTTGCGCTGCAGCCGCTCCTCAGGGAGGGATGGATGATGGGATGGTGATGGATGGATGGATGGATGGATGGATGGAATGGATGGATGGATGGATTGATGGTGTATACGGCACTATCAGCCTTTGAAGGCTAGATGTAGGCCCACTAAGCACGACAATTCACTAGAGCAGTATAGAGTAAACGCAAATCATGTCACGGTGTCCCTAGTTATTCGCCTCTTACGAATCCCATAGGGAAACGCGGTGGGTCAATTCTTACCCCGAACCCACAGGGGGTTCCTCAGAGGGAGGGGACAGGGAAACGTTTGGCAAAACACTGTCCACGTCCACTTTTGCAGGTGTCCGCTGGCCACAGGTTATTTTGAGAAGAAAACTGATCCGTGCCAAGAGGCCATGTCCAGACATGACAGGTGTCTGCTCATTGGGGGTCCACTCGTCACAGTGACTACTGTATGTGCAACTGCACTAATACATGTACAGTTACAACATCATCCTAACAGCCAGACAAAAGGATACGTTGGATTTCCTTGTTAGCAAAGAGTGCTGAGTTCTGGGCCTCAGTGAGGTCCAGGCGGTACAGGCGGTGGTGGCGGTGGTACTGCAGAACAAGGTGACACCAGGCCTCCAGCTGCTTGCGTCTCGTCTCCTGGTTGGGCTGGATACTGCACACAACAGTGAAAAAAAAGTAAACACATAATACTAATGTAGTAATGAGGAGGAGAACAGTAACAACCCAAGAAGGAGGAAGAAGTGGAGATAGAGGAGAAGGCAACAGAGAAGGAGGCAGTAGAGGAGGAGGCAGTAGAGGAGGAGGCAGCAGAGGAGGAAGAGGAGGAGGGGAGGGGAGGGGAGAGGGAGGGGGAGGAGGAGAAGGAGGAGGAGGAGGAGGAGGAGGCGGAGGAGGAGGAGGAGGAAGGAGGAGGAGGAGGAGGAGAGAGAGGAGAGGAGGAGGAGGGAGAGGAAGGGGAGAGGAAGGGAAGGGGGAGCAAAACGGGAGGAGGGGGAAGAGGAGGAGGAGAGGAGGAGGAGGAGGAGCAGGAGGAGGAGGCGAGGAGGAGGAAGGAGGAGGAGGAGGGGGGGGGGGGGGGGGGGGGGGGGGGGAGTGGAGAGGGAGGAGGAGGAGGAGGAGGAGGAAGAGAGGAGGAGGAGGAGGAGGAGGAGGAAGTGGAGGGGGGGGTGAGGGGAGGGAGGAGGAGGAGGAGGAGGAGGATGGAGGAGGAGGAGGAGGAGGGAGGAGGAGGAGGAGGAGGAGGAGGAGGAGGAGGAGGAGGGAGAGAGGAGGAGGAGGAAGGGGAGGAGGAAGGGGAGGAGGAAGGGGAGGAGGGGGAGGAGGAGGGGGAGGAGGAAGGGGAGGGGGAGGAGGAAGGGGAGGGGGAGGGGGAGGGGGAGGGGAATCTGTATTGCTTAATACACTGTACATTCAAACATAAGGCAGGAGACTTGCTATCAAGGTTGCCTCTGGCACCACCCTGTTTTCAGCAGACAGCAAAGGTCATAACTTGGGACAGCTCTTTGAACACCTAGACAACAGATTGCAACATTTACCAATAATATCACACTCCTCTGCCATCAATTCTATTGGCGATGTTCTTGGTTGCAGAGTTTTTCCCATTCAGTTAGACTTAGAGATTGCACACATTAAACAAATTTAAACAAGAAGGGCAATGCCCATACGACTCACATGCTTGACCTTGACCTTTATATGACCTTGACCTTCAGGTGACCTTCAAGGTCAAGGTCAAACAACTAAACCTACCAATGACATCATACACAAAGAAATGCTTTACACATTTTTCCTACCAAAATACATGTGACCTTGACCCAAGGTCAAGGTCATCCAAGGTCATGCAACACAAAGCTGTTCATTCAAGACATAGGAAGCACAATGGTGCTTATTGGCACTTTCTACCATGAGATATAGTCACTTTTAGTGGTTCACTACCCCATTTTGGTCACATTTCATAAGGGTCAAAGTGACCTTGACCTTGATGATATGTGACCAAATGTGTCTCATGATGAAAGTATAACATGTGCCCCATATAATTATTAAGTTTGACACAGTTATCTTCCATAGTTCAGGGTCAAGGTCACTTCAAAATATGTATACAATCCAACTTTGAAGAGCTCCTGTGACCTTGACCTTGAAACAAGGTCAACCAAACTGGTATCAAAAGATAGGGCTTGCTTTGACCTATATACCACTTGTAGCTAAGGTCGCCATTCTCAATAACGTGGGAGAAAATTGGGAAAATGTGAAAAATGACTGTTTTTGAGACCACATTTATGGCTCCTGTGACCTTGACCTTGAAGCAAGGTCAAGTCCCTATGTATGTTTTTTGAGGCCTTGTCATCATACACCATCATGCCACATTTGGTGTTGATAGACTTAATAGTCTCCGAGAAAAATCCAACGTTTAAGTTTTTTACGGACGGACGGACGGACGCCCGCCCGGACGGACGGACGCCCGGACGGACGGACGACACGGCTCAGTACATAGACTCACTTTTGCTTCGCATGTGAGTCAAAAATTGAAGAAAAAAAGGCCACCAGGAAGTAAAGCATACACAACAAGAGAGAAGGTTCCCTGATTACATAGGTCTCCTAGTGAGGATGGAAGCTGCACTTGACAACACATCTGTGTGAGGGCTCTGGTGGAGTGGCTCAAGAGCTAGTCTGCCAGTGCTTGTGGCCAAGGGTAGCTGCACTTGAAACTGCCTCCAGTTGCATCCATTGGCAAAGGTGCTTCACTCCTATTGTCTCTCCCCACCCAAGGGTAAAACTGGCACAGGTGAGTGTGAGGGCAGTGATTGCACACTGTACTTGGATAAACCCTTGTATGCAGCCAAGAGCCAGGGCAAGGTGCTTTACTGTATTGCCTCTCCCCACAAGGAGCAATACTGGCGCCTGTGAGTGTGAGGGCAGTGATTGCACACTGTAGTTGTATGCAGCCAAGAGCCAGGGCAAGGTGCTTCACTGTATCGCCTCTCCCCACAAGGAGCAATACTGGCGCCTGTGAGTGTGAGGGCAGTGATTGCACACTGTAGTTGTATGCAGCCAAGAGCCAGGGCAAGGTGCTTCACTGTATCGCCTCTCCCCACAAGGAGCAATACTGGCGCCTGTGAGTGTGAGGGCAGTGATTGCACACTGTAGTTGGATAAACCCTTGTATGCAGCCAAGAGCCAGGGCAAGGTGCTTCACTGTATTGCCTCTCCCCACAAGGAGCAATACTGGCGCCTGTGAGTGTGAGGGCAGTGATTGCACACTGTACTTGGATAAACCCTTGTATGCAGCCAAGAGCCAGGGCAAGGTGCTTCACTGTATTGCCTCTCCCCACAAGGAGCAATACTGGCGCCTGTGAGTGTGAGGGCAGTGATTGCACACTGTAGTTGGATAAATCCTTGTATGCAGCCAAGAGCCAGGGCAAGGTGCTTTACTGTATTGCCTCTCCCCACAAGGAGCAATACTGGCGCCTGTGAGTGTGAGGGCAGTGATTGCACACTGTAGTTGGATAAATCCTTGTATGCAGCCAAGAGCCAGGGCAAGGTGCTTTACTGTATTGCCTCTCCCCACAAGGAGCAATACTGGCGCCTGTGAGTGTGAGGGCAGTGATTGCACACTGTAGTTGGATAAATCCTTGTATGCAGCCAAGAGCCAGGGCAAGGTGCTTCACTGTATGGCCTCTCCCCACAAGGAGCAATACTGGCGCCTGTGAGTGTGAGGGCAGTGATTGCACACTGTACTTGGATAAACCCTTGTATGCAGCCAAGAGCCAGGGCTAGGTGCTTCACTGTATGGCCTCTCCCCACAAGGAGCAATACTGGCGCCTGTGAGTGTGAGGGCAGTGATTGCACACTGTACTTGGATAAACCCTTGTATGCAGCCAAGAGCCAGGGCTAGGTGCTTCACTGTATGGCCTCTCCCCACAAGGAGCAATACTGGCGCCTGTGAGTGTGAGGGCAGTGATTGCACACTGTAGTTGTATGCAGCCAAGAGCCAGGGCAAGGTGCTTCACTGTATCGCCTCTCCCCACCCAAGGGTAAAACTGGCACCTGTGAGGACAGAGATGTCACACATTTTTCCTTTTGTCTATTAATAAGAAAAAAACACACGACAAACACCAAAATCAAAAGGCTTTCGGGCATACGCCCTTCTTCAGTTAATACAGAAACACATAAATGAACATTTTTCCTTTTGCAGAAAAAACGGATTTTTCACTTAAACAGTGGATTCCCCAAGTGCTGTTAATTTCTTTCTCCTTTATTCTCTTTTTTTTTTTTTGCATGGTATAATTTTTTAAAAAGGAAACCCATTAAAAATTAGTCAGTCAGGTTACCATAACCACAACTATTTTTGTCTTTGGCCTAATAGGTCATCACATCTCCTAATCGGTCATCACATCTCCTAATCGGTCATCACATCTCCTAATCGGTCATCACATCTCCTAATCGGTCATCACATCTCCTAATCGGTCATCACATCTCCTAATCGGTCATCACATCTCCTAATCGGTCATCACATCTCCTAATCGGTCATCACATCTCCTAATCGGTCATCACATCTCCTAATCGGTCATCACATCTCCTAATCGGTCATCACATCTCCTAATCGGTCATCACATCTCCTAATCGGTCATCACATCTCCTAATCGGTCATCACATCTCCTAATCGGTCATCACATCTCCGTGTCTTGTGTATGGAGATTTCCAAATAGGCATAATCGGTCATCACATCTCCGTGTCTTGTCTATGGAGATTTCCAAATAGGCATAATCGGTCATCACATCTCCTAATCGGTCATCACATCTCCGTGTCTTGTCTATGGAGATTTCCAAATAGGCATAATCGGTCATCACATCTCCGTGCCTTGTCTATGGAGATTTCCAAATAGGCATAATCGGTCATCACATCTCCGTGTCTTGTCTATGGAGATTTCCAAATAGGCATAATCAGTCATCACATCTCCGTGTCTTGTCTATGGAGATTTCCAAATAGGCCTAATCGAATCACATCTCCGTGTCTTGTCTAGATGGAGATTTCCAAATAGGCATAATCGGTCATCACATCTCCGTGTCTTGTCTATGGAGATTTCCAAATAGGCATAATCGGTCATCACATAGATCTCCGTGTCTTGTCTATGGAGATTTCCAAATAGGCATAATCGGTCATCACATCTCCGTGTCTTGTCTATGGAGATTTCCAAATAGGCATAATCGGTCATCACATCTCCGTGTCTTGTCTATGGAGATTTCCAAATAGGCATAATCGGTCATCACATCTCCGTGTCTTGTCTATGGAGATTTCCAAATAGGCATAATCGGTCATCACATCTCCGTGTCTTGTCTATGGAGATTTCCAAATAGGCATAATCGAATCACATCTCCGTGTCTTGTCTATGGAGATTTCCAAATAGGCATAATCGGTCATCACATCTCCGTGTCTTGTCTATGGAGATTTCCAAATAGGCATAATCGGTCATCACATAGATCTCCGTGTCTTGTCTATAGATGGAGATTTCCAAATAGGCCTAATCGGTCATCACATAGATCTCCGTGTCTTGTCTATGGAGATTTCCAAATAGGCATAATCGGTCATCACATAGATCTCCGTGTCTTGTCTATGGAGATTTCCAAATAGGCCTAATCGGTCATCACATAGATCTCCGTGTCTTGTCTATAGATGGAGATTTCCAAATAGGCCTAATCGGTCATCACATCTCCGTGTCTTTTCTATGGAGATTTCCAAATAGGCATAATCGGTCATCACATAGATCTCCGTGTCTTGTCTATAGATGGAGATTTCCAAATAGGCCTAATCGGTCATCACATCTCCGTGTCTTGTCTATGGAGATTTCCAAATAGGCATAATCGAATCACATCTCCGTGTCTTGTCTATGGAGATTTCCAAATAGGCCTGTTAGCTGCATGCAACCAGGAATAAGTATTCAACATGTCAAACCTTCCTGTTTACAGAGAATGATCCTTGCATTTGTTGATTCTCAAGTCAGGCTGCAAGCTACACACCACAATGAATCAGTATCAAACATATACAGCCATACAGTAGAATAATTCAGATGAAGAGAGAGATTTCCTGGTTGGACTGGAAGTTGCACACCACAATGAATTAGTGTCAAACATATACACCCATACAGTAGGAGAAAATACTTCACTGAATCAGATGAAGAGATTTCCTGGTCAGATTATTGCTGCACACTACACTGCTACTATGATATGAACAGGCCCTTTAGGAGAGACAGTTACTTAGTTAGGGATTGGAGTTCAAAGATTGGGGGAAAGGTGGTAGAGGTGTGAAAGAAGGGTGGAGAAGGAATGGGAGGAGAAGGAATGGGAGGAGAAGGAATGGGTGGGAGAAGGAACTTAGGAAGGGGGGGGGGGGGGGGAGAAGGAATGGGGGGTGGGGGGGGTGAGAAGGAATGGGGGGGGGGGGGGAGAAGGAATGGGGGGGGCAGGAAGGGGGGGAGATGGAATGGGGGGGGGGGGGGAGGGGGAGAAGGAATGGGGGAAGAAGGAATGGGGGGAGAAGGAATGGGGGGAGAAGGAATGGGGGGAGGAGGAATGGGTGGTGGGGGAGGGGGAGAAGGAATGGGGGGAGAAAGAAGGGGGGGGGGGGGGAAGAAGGAATGGGGGGGGGGGGGGGGGGGAGAAGGGAGGGTGTGTGTGTGTGTGTGTGTGTGTGTGTGTGTGTGTGTGTGTGTGTGTGTGTGTGTGTGTGTGTGTGTGTGTGTGTGTGAGTGTATGTGTGTTAAATGGTGAAGTCGAGGAGAGGAAGTCATCAACTCAGCATTGTGGACAGGGGGGGGGGGGGGGGGGGGGGGGGGATCAGGAGGGTGACGGATGTGTGGGGTGGGTTAGGGGGGGTTGACTCCTTTATGAATCAACCAGGTGATCAAGAGTATTTGAACGATTCAAAAGGGAGAATCTAGCCAGCCACTACCACAACTACAGTACTGTACCAGTAGTGACGCAGTGCTAGTTCTACCAGTACCACTGCCTTTCCAGCGCTGTAATTTTTAAAAGTGTAAAACATCAACTGTAGGTACGATGCGATGCTATTTCTTGCTCGTAAACATTTACATATATCATGGCTAACAGATTAATGACTTCGACGAAAAGAGAAAATTGACTGCGAAGTAAGAACGTACGTGAAGAATGGTGGAAATTTGTATTGCCACGGCCACTCGAAATCAGCCATGTTGAGAGACGTCAATCCCTTATATCATCCTCCCATATATATTCGTCTATATTTTATCAAAAAGGCAAAGAATGCTTTTAAAAATCATTATTTATCATTTTTGTTAAATCGCTTGTTCATAGACACGGAAAAGAATTAATATTCATAATATGTGAATTTGCATTGATGGGTGGGCACAGTGCAGCGCTTTCCGTTTCCGTCTGTCGACAAAACACTCAATGGGCGAGTGGCAGACGAGTAAAGTACTTGTGTCTGAGGCGTCGAGAAGGTAGAGAACAGTAAGTTCTTCTCGAGAATTTACTCGTATTCCTATCAAATTCATACACAATTTCAGATATCTTGAGGGACTTGGCTCGGTATTCCAAACAATTATTTACTGGTTGCGGGTTGAGAAATGGGACGGAGTGAAGTTGTGAACAACTGCAAAGAACATAATTACGAGTTTTCGAGATATCAACTTGAAATAGTGTATATCTAGATCACTAATATGCTGTTAATAGCCGTGCTTTCGTGACTGTCGACGCTCAAGATTCATTTCATACTTTTGAACTATGAGATCGTGGTAGAATACCGTAGATCAAGATGTTTCGATTGTGTTGGGCCACGATCGAACTACCCGCTGCGTTAAATAACAAAATCATGCTTACCCATAACCAGGACAAATGCTGGAGAGATACTGTCGGTGGATGGATAATGTCCTGCCTCTTTCTGTCCCACACTGTCGTTTCCTAGCCGTCGGCAAACCGAAGTTTCTTCCTCTAGCATACATGTCATTTCCCTCCCCATATTCATCGTTCCGAATTTAAATAAGCCCCCCCACCCCATGTGCTTGCCAGTGCAGGCTCACCATGCCGACTTGTTGTTGTTCATCTATGGAATGGGTCAAGCAGTCTTTTCAGAAAGGTTAAAAGAGCATTTTACTGTGATAATATTTGTGAAAGATTCTCAGTTTTATTCTCGACTTTGAGTCATACTATGGCTTTTTTGTTTTTCGATATTTCTCCATTTACCTCTTTTGAGGAAATCTTTTACTTATACATTATTATCTCGTTGAATTACATTGTGGCCTTGTATGGCCTACACAGCTGATGGACCCATGGGATCCATCCATCCATCCATCCATCCATCCATCCATCCATCCATCCATCCATCCATCCATCCATCCTAGGTAACTTGCTCTGGTAAATTTTGCTCTGGTATCCCTGGTGATTTTTTGTGATTGGAGGACGTGCATGGCCCTTATGAACTTATACTATAGGCAGTAAAACTTGTATCTACCTCAAAGTTCAGAGTATGCTGAAAAATTTACTATTAAGTTTGAACTCATTGTACTTGAATCCACTGTTGTGAAGTGTTTTTCATACATTGATAAAAGTTGGTGTGTTTTAATAAACAATGTGGCTTTACACAGCCTATAGTATAATGCCAATAGGCCCTTGAGCCCCATCCTTTCATCCATCCCCCCCCCCATCCATCCCCCCCCCCCCCATTCTCCCCCCACCCCCACCCCACCCCCACCCCCCACCCCACCCCACCAATTTCAACAAAACAACAATAAAAGTTGTGGTTAAAGTAACATGGGAGGAGGAAAAGGGTCAGTAGGTAAGTCTGACCTTTAGTTTCTTTTTAAGAAAGCCAGAATAAAATCATATGTGCTTGTGTGTGCTTGTGTGTGTGTGTGTGTGTGTGTGTGCGTGTGTGTGTGTGTGTGTGTGTAAAAACCATGTATGCACTAGATTAATCTAAACAATAATGAAGAGTTCTTATTTGCTGAAAATGCTTTATCACTAAAATGGTACATAGTGCTCACCATCATGCAAGCAGTCTGCCAACTCCATACAATGATACAGTGCATACAGTCTGCCAACTCCATACAGGGCATACAGTCTGCCAACTCCATACAGGGCATACAGTCTGCCAACTCCATACAGGGCATGCAGTCTGCCAACTCCATACAGGGCATACAGTCTGCCAACTCCATACAGGGCATACAGTCTGCCAACTCCATACAGGGCATACAGTCTGCCAACTCCATACAGGGCATACAATCTGCCAACTCCATACAGGGCATACAATCTGCCAACTCCATACAGGGCAGGCAGTCTGCCAACTCCATACAAGGTATACAGTCTGCCAACTCCATACAGGGCATACAGTTTGCCAACTCCATACAGGGCATACAGTCTGCCAACTCCATACAGGGCATACAGTCTGCCAACTCCATACAGGGCATAGTCTGCCAACTCTATACAGGGCATACGGTGGGTTTGCAAACACTTCCTTTCATGACAGGAGTTGTTTACCTTCAATTTCTTTCTTTCTTTCCAAAATGTCTGCGGTGCATAATTTCTCAACAGCCAGTCAGCAAAAACAACATGGAAAAAGAAAGTGTGCACAACTGAGCTGTATGCTGGTATCAGCAAAGAAGGCTTTGGTATCTGATTTAGCTGAGTGTCATGCAGCTATTTTGGACAACCAGTCAGTGCCCAACTTAGCACAGGATAAATGGCTCAGGATTTACTCATGGTCATTATTACCAGCAGCATCACCACTACTCTTCCTCCTACTTTGTTTCATCAAACTTTCTTAGATAACATTGCTTGCTCAATGCTCTTGGTGATGAAAGTCCTCAAGTCATCTGGTTTGGACAGGAATTTTTTCCTGATATCAGTATTGGTGATTTAGCTAGATCAAACCTTACTGAGCTTCTCATTACAGTATCATGGTTGTCATTTGTGTCTTTATCTCATCTGAGTTTAGCTGTCTAATCTGCCTTGTGGTACTTGAATATGAATGAATATCTGTACACCACTTAATTTACTAATTTGAGGTTACTTAAGTAAAGATTGTTAATTGATTATAAATGTAGTTATTAAAGTCTGTGTATATTAATCTAATCTGAATGTAAGTAAAGATCTGTGTACTAATTATGTCACTATTTTATGGTGACCTAGGTAGAGAATGTTAATTGATGATAAACATCTTGATTACACTTACAGTTTGGGTACATTGATGTAATCTGAGTTGAGCTTGTTATCTGGTTTTTAATTCTGGTGTAGATGTTTACAACTGTGTCCAACTTATGTCACCAATTGTTGATGACTGAGGGTTAAAGTGAAGTAAAAGGAGACTTGATTTTCATAGATTAAAACTGCTGACAACACTGATTAGGTAAGGCTGAGCTCTTCAGTATGTATGTACAAAGGCATTGCTTTCAGTGGCTTGTCTCCATTTCATAGCTGATCTGCTTGTTAGCTGGTGATCTTGAAAGTAAACAGGAATGCTTTTTCAGTGCTTTGATTTTTTGATTTTTTTTAGTTGCCATGTAAATCATTGTAGGTAGGAATTTTGTTTATTGAGGCTTGCATTTACTATACAAGAGTTCTGGGGAAAAAATTTCTTCAGAGTTGTGTAGTCATGTCAAAGTGGTTGATTTCAGAAGTGTTCGCTGTTAAGCTCTCTTTTAAAGAAGTTAGGCCACACACTAAAAATAAAATGTTGTTGGGGTGATTTTACAGACCCTGTTTTTGTTGTTTTTTTCATCTGCAGACCCCAAACCTTTTTTTTTTAATCATGTGAAAGAAAAAAATCAAAGTTAAACAAGGAACTGCCTATTTGGGGAGTTCTGAGGTATCATTCTATGTGGCATCTCCAGAGTGGTCGCCTCCTTTGCACATTGCACCAACAGAAAGTTGAGAGGGCAAACCTCCACCAAGTATGCCTGTCAATTCCTCTTCCATCTCCTGTAGCTGTATAGTCATCACCTGTAGTCTCTTCCATCACCTGTAGCTGTATAGTCATCACCTGTAGTCTCTTCCATCACCTGTAGCTGTATAGTTTATTACCTCTGCCGATGTCATCAATAGTTTGAAGTCATCAACTTCGTGATATGTGATAAAATAGATCATCTATCTTCATGCCTCCAAATCCAAAACTAGGCAATAGACAACCTCCAAAATTTAATAAATTGCCCCTTGGATGAAACCCTAACCTTCCACCAAGTTCCATCAGAATCTGACGTGAACTTCTCAAGTTAATTTTGCCGAATAACTAACAAATGAATAGGGTCAAGCATGACCTCTTTGGTGGAGGTCAAAAGGGCATCCCATGCTACCAACTACACACATTAATGCACATTTTGGAGTAGGTGAAAACAATCGGGACATGCAATGAATTTTTTTATGTACATGATATTTTCTAGGACATTCATCCTGATGAATGAGGAGATGCCCAAGTCACTTGCCAGGGCGGTTCCATGTCAGTATGGGAACCTTTGACTTAAACTGGGCCACGCCACTTTGAGATTTGGGAAACCTGTGAGTGAATGAAATGTGCACTTCAAATGAGCACTTGCTGAACCCCGTGAGCTGAAAGAGAAAGAGACTGCCCCTCCAGCTCCACCACCAAGTGCGTTGCAGCTCTTGGTGGACAAGGGCAGAGAGCAGCATCTGTTGCCAACAAGAGCACTATGCCCTATGCTAATAAAAAGTGTTTTCAGTGTAACAGAAACGTTATGGTTAAATTAATACTGTTTTAGCATGATTTTTCATCAATCGCGCGCGCGTACAGACACACACACACACACACACACACACACACACACACACACACACACACACACACACTCTCACACATACACAAATTTAATGCACATCATCTTAATCTGGACTCCTTTAAAAGAAGAAGAAAAGAGATCAGCCCTACCTGCCCTGTTCTATTTCTATTTTTTGTCAGTGTAACCTTAGCCAGAACTTTTAAATTTTTGTATCTTCATGCAGAATTTTCAGAACCCCTTTCACTGATACTGAGGCCCCACTAATGGACTTGTGTGAGGAAAGGGGTGCGGACCCCGCTCCGCAGGCGATCCACAGCATCTGATTGGCGGCATTTTACACAGGCATTTTGTGCTTGAAACAGAGCCAAATCACCTTGACGACTGCTGCAAATATGATATTCATCATAACCCAATTCAGCTGAAAGCACATTGTGTACACCAGTTAGTCAATTATTCACACTTTATTGTCATTCTGTGGGCGGAATAACGGTTGAAGATTGCGTATGTGAGCTAGCAAGCACATAACTGATTTGGTTGTCATTCTGAGTGGGAGTCAGTGCGAATTAGACTACCAGCATCACACCCTTTTTCTCAGACGATTCCACTGGTGTGGCCCATCAGTGGAAGGGATTCAGAATTTTCTGTTCCTGAGGGTTTGGAGTAGTAAATGTTTCTCTCTCTCTCTCTCTCTCTCTCTCTCTCTCTCTCTCTCTCTCTCTCTCTCCCCTTCCCCCTGCATGGTGTTCTACATGCTGTGTGCATTGTGTTATGCAGACAACATGATTACCCTCTCCAAGAAGTTGAAGCAGCAGGCGGCGCTGAAGAAGGAGGGGGAGAATGTCGCAGAGCAAAAAAGGCTTTCCATCCGTGACAGACTTCTGTCCAAAGGTGGGGTCTAATTGTTGTCTTGTGCTCTCACTCCTTGACTCTGCATGCATGTCTGTCACTGTTCTTGTGTGCAGTAGAGAATTTGCAGCAAATCTCTGGAGCTAGATGTTTCACAAAGACATGTAACAGGGTGACACAACTTTGCTGACTTTGCTTTCTGTGGCTGCCCACTCAGCACTGTTTTCCTTTCATGGTAAACATCCTCTCCAATTCCATTCCCGCACCAGACTCTTGGACACAAATGCCTACTGAAGCCATACCCTCCCATGCCAGCCTCCCCTTCCTATGCCTCCTTGCACTTGAATGTCTTCCTTGCCACCACTCTGTTTCTTCTGGACATCAGGCCCCTCCCAAGTTCTTGGACAGCAGATGCCCACTCTACCCCCCCCCCCCCTCTTCCCATGCATTCCTGGTACCACCCCCCATCCCACACCCTCTCCGTCCCATGCCACACCTTTCTCTTGACCCCTCCCCAGAACCCAGCGTTTTCCGGTTTTATGGAATATATTGAGGTGACCACTTGTGCTTAGAGCAGAGTAGAGTAGAGCAGAATAGAGTACGGACTCATTCTTGCAGCTACTGAATAAATGGATGAAATGGGAACCGACTGACTCCATGTCCCTCTGTGCCTCTGCTGCCCAACACTTGGGAGGCAGGGGAAAAGTTCCCAAAACCTGCACCGTAGCCCCGGCAACGTCAATGATGGTGCCGCTACAACATATGCGTACTTCTACTTGTGTATACACACACATGCAGGCATTGACACACAGAGACATGCACACACATGCAGGCATTGACACACAGATGTGCAGCCACACGTGCATGCACACACACACACACACACATGGCATGCACACACACATTTGTAGTTGCATGTATGCATGCATTAACATGTGCATGCACAAACAGAAACATAACAAACCATCATACACACATCACATACATATATTCTATCACACATCTTTGTATCTGTTTTCTCAGCAACTGAGTGAATGTTGTCAACTGTGACTAATTGACTGACTGACTGTCACTGACTGACTGGCAGTTAGTGTTACTGGCTGTGACAGTTAGTGACTGTTACTGACTGACTGTTACTGACTGATTGTCACTGACTGGCTGTGGCTGTTAGTGTTACTGGCTGTGACAGTGACTGTTACCGACTGACTGTTACTGACTGATTGTCACTGGCTGACTGTGGCTGTTAGTGTTACTGGCTGTGACAGTTAGTGACTGTGACTTTTGTTGACTGGCTGTAATTGTTTATGACTAGTACTGACTGACTGTCTGTGGCTGTTACTGTTACTGACTGTTACTGTCACTGACAATAACTGTTGCTGACTTATTATGGCTGTTACTCACTGTTACTGTTACTGTCTGACTGGCTGTTATTGACTGACTGGTTTTTGCTGACAAACTGTGACTGTTGCTGACTGTAACTGTCGCTGACTGTGACTGTTGCTGTGACTTGCTGACAATGATCATCATCGACTGACTGGTTGTTGCTGACTGGTTGTTGCTGACTAGTTGTTGCTGACTGACTGTTGATGTGACTGTGACTGACTGACTGACTGTGACTGATGTGACTGTTGCTGTGACTGACTGACTGTCAGTGACTGTGACTGTCAGTGACTGTGACTGTCAGTGGCTGTGGCTGTCAGTGGCTGTGGCTGTCAGTGACTGTCAGTGACTGTGACTGGCTGACTGTGACTTTTGCCGACTGACTGTGAATACTACGGTGACTGTTGCTTTTCTGACAGAGGTGCCAGAGATGGAGGAGAACTTGCCCAGAACATGCCGAGTCCACTTTGAAGACCCCAACAAGTTGCACAAGTTTTCCCTGACCATCCAGCCAGATGAGGGCTTTTGGCAAGGTGGCAAATTCAAGTTTTCCATCGAGGTCCCAGATGACTACAATATAGCTGTGAGTATTTTTTAAATGCCATTTCAATACTCTGCTGCCATCCTAGTGATTTTGCTGTGAATTTGCATATGCTTGCAACGAGAAAATGCAGCATTTGTATGTATGTATGTATGTATGTATGTCATTTATAGAGCGCCTGAATTCAGCACTTCTGCTGCTCTTCGGCGCTTTACACAACAGCATATTGTCGTTTCAGTCTCGGAAGAGGAAGGTCTTTAGGCCTCTTTTGAAGCTGGACAGAGATGGGGCAGCTCTGAGTGGTTCTGGGAGAGAATACCACAGCCTTGGGGCGGTAGCAACAAAAGCTCTGTCTCCCCATTTTTGGGGCTTAACTTGGGCACATCTGAGGAGAACACTATGGGCCGATCTGGGGCGGGTTTCAAAATAGGTAGTCGATCTTGGTCGCAAGATCTTGCTTCGCAGTAAGAGCTAGCTAAAAAAGAAACTGGCCAGTGGCGAGCGAAGATCCAAGATGGCGACGACCGAGACTAAGGTTTATGTTTTGTGATGCTTCGACACTGAAAATATTCGATAATTCGTTCTCCGCTGACTCATGTGTGCCTTAATTTGTCACCTCGCTGCAATCTCAGCTGGACAATTGAAGTAGATTACGGATTTTCCCTCCAGGTTTACTGGAGGTCCTACAGACTTTATCTGTCTGTGTGTGTGTGTGTGTGTCTGTCTGTCCCGTCTCCACGGCCTATATCTCAAAAACTACTGGACGGATTTCCTTGAGATTTTGCACACTGACTGGAAGTTAGGTCCCATTCAATATTATCAAATTTTCAGAATCGAGGTTTGAAAAGAAAGTGACTTTTTTACATTTTGGTGTTTCAATGAAAACGATTCAACAGACTCCATTTTGCAAAATCTGTGACGTCATCATTTGACGTCGTATAACGTGACGTCATTTGCGAGGAGATTTTTGAAGGAGGGTGAATAGAATAGAATAGAATAGAATTCGTGACGTCATTTGCGAGGACAGAGAATGATTTAGATAGATATGTCCTCAGATGTCTTAGGCCGCAAGGCCTTTATCTGATCTTTTGATCAGTACTTATGGCTACTCTCACTCTCTCTCTGTCTCTCTCTCTGTCTCTCTCTCTCTCTGTCTCTCTCTCTCTCTCTCTCTCTCTCTCTCTCTCTCTCTCTCTCTCTCCCACCCACCCTCTTACTCTCATTCTCTCTTCCCTTCCTCCCCTTTTCCCAGCTCCCCTCCCCCCCCCCTCTCTCTCACTCTCTCTGTCTCTCTCTCTGTCTCTCTCTCTGTCTCTCTCTCTCTGTCTCTCTCTGTCTCTCTCTCTGTCTCTGTCTCTCTCTCTCTGTCTCTGTCTCTCTCTCTGTCTCTCTCTCTCTCTCTCTCTCTCTCTCTCTCTCTCTCTCTCTCTTACCACATTTGAATATTTTGCCTCAAGGGCTGAATGTAAGTAAGAAAGGCAATACAGTAGTCGCCGCTTATAAAACACGCGGTTAATAAAAACAGCCGTTTTTTAAATACAGTTGGTAAGGTCCGGATTTACTTCGTTACTGATGGACATGTTCAACAAGCAAACGGTTAATAAAAACGCCGCTTATTAAAAACACTTTTGTTCGGTCCCAATGTGTTTTTAATAAGCGGCGACTACTGTACTGCCTAATTCACTACCCTTGTAAAATAAAGTTCGTTCGTTCGTTCTGTCTGTCCTGACTTAAGCGCAACAACTTGGTACTGGTAGTCTGTTGGCTTGGCCTAATGGCAGTGAATCGATAATAAAAAGGGGGGAAAACATTTCGTTTGTTTTGTTTTGTTCTTGCAGCACTTCAAAGATGGTGTGTAGGTCTGTGACTGTCTGTCTCCATGTGTTTTGTGGTGTGTAGGTCTGTGACTGTTTCATATGTTGTGGTGTGTAGGTCGGTGTCTGTCTCTCTCCTTGTGTTGGACCTTTTACTGGTGAACGTATTTCATAGCATCAGACAATACTAGCATTGTACACGATGTCAACAGCAGGCAGGTTCGAGGACAACAATGTATTTATAATCTATCCTGGTGCCGCTGAGGTCCGCGCGTCAGCTATAAATAGAAGTACGAGAAGCTTGGATTTGTAAAATGTATTTCACGACCTATTGACGCAATCAACATACAGCTTTGATAAATTAAGACAGCCCAGGGTTATATTAGCGTTATAAATTAACATATAGGCTTACTGACCTTATTTCAAGAAANNNTAAGCAAAGACTTTGGTTATTAATCTCCATTCATAAATTGTCAGAGGTTGGGTCTTCAGTGTACCTACATGAAGAGGATTGACTGGCAGTCAAAAGAATTGTGTTTTTGATCCATAATAAGCATATTTGTGAATGCTGCTATGATGTGCATTATAGGAACCAGCAGGAGGAGGATTTGCGAGAGAACCATCCTTACTTTGACACACCATTGTTCTTCATCGGGCGGGAGAGCAAACTGCGAAAGGTTTGCGGGCTGATCGTCAATGCCAAGTATGAATACACACTTCGAGACCCCATCACTGGCAAGGAGATCAAGAGCAAGTACAAGACCATACAGTGAGTTGGCAGTGCCGAGTGACACGGGTTGCTGTTGCTTGGCAGTGCCGAGTGACACGGGTTGCTGTTGCTTGGCAGTGCCGAGTGACACGGGTTTGTGTTGCTTGGCAGTGCCGAGTGACACGGGTTGGTGTTGCTTGGCAGTGCCGAGTGACACGGGTTGCTGTTGCTTGGCAGTGGGATTTATGAGCCTGGAATGAGTCGAGTTCTCTTCCTTCTCTGTGGCATTCCAGGTTGCTTGATGACCAGCAGAGTTTCCCCCTGTGGGTTCGGGGTAAGAATTGACCCACCTCATCTCCCTACACGATTCATAAGAGGCGAATAACTAGGGACACAGTGACTTGCCTGATGTTTACCCTAAACTCTTCTAGTGATTTTCGTGCTTAATGGCCTTACATAGCCTACAAAGGCTGATAGGCGCGTAGTAAAACACCATCCATCATCATCATCACCAGCAGAGTGCCTGGACACTATTATTTTAAACGTTAGTAACCTATACATCTTTTTATGCCATTATAATTATTTATTATAACTAACAATCATTCATTATCATCATCATCATCATCACCATCATCATTATTATCATTATTATTATATATTATTATTATTTTAGTATTATTAATTATTATTATTATTATTACAATCATTATTACTATTCATCATCATCATCAACATCATCTCATCATCATCATCATCATCATCATCATTATTATCATATATTATTCATTATTATCCATTATTATCATTATTATTATTATTATTATTATTACTACTACTACTACCTATTATTATTGACTCACATGCAAAGCAAAAGTGAGTCTATGTACTCACCAATTTCGTCTGTCCGGGCGTCCGGGCGTCCGTTTAAAACTTTAACGTTGGATTTTTCTCTGAGACTATTAAGTCTATCAACACCCAATTTGGCATGATGGTGTATGATGACAAGGCCTCAAAAAGCATACATAGTGACTTGACCTTGCTTCAAGGTCAAGGTTGCAGGGGCCATAAATTTTGTCTAAAAAACAGCCATTTTTAACATTTTCTCAAATTTCTCTGAAGTTTTTGAGATTGAATACCTGACCTATATATGGTGTATAGGGCAAAGTAAGCCCTATCTTTTGATATTAGTTTGGTTGACCTTGCTTCAAGGTCAAGGTCACAAGAGCTCTTCAAAGTTGGATTGTATACACATTTTGAAGTGACCTTGACCCTGAACTATAGAAGATAACTGTTTCAAACTTAATAATTATGTGGGGCACATGTTATACTTTCATCATGAGACACATTTGGTCACATATCATCAAGGTCAAGGTCACTTTGACCCTTATGAAATGTGACCAAAATGGGGTAGTGAACCACTAAAAGTGACCATATCTCATGGTAGAAAGTGCCAATAAGTACCATTGTGCTTCCTATGTCTTGAATTAACAGCTTTGTGTTGCATGACCTTGGATGACCTTGACCTTGGGTCAAGGTCACATGTATTTTGGTAGGAAAAATGTGTAAAGCAGTTCTTAGTGTATGATGTCATTGCTAGGTTTAGTTGTTTGACCTTGACCTTGAAGGCCACCTGAAGGTCAAGCTCATGTAAAGGTCAAGGTCAAACATGTGAGTCGTATGGGCTTTGCCCTTCTTGTTTTTGTTGTTGCTTGTTTTCTTTGTTTTGTTTTAATATTCAAAAAGGGAAATACATGCATATGGCTAGCTGGAAATTAATCTTTGGACAAGGACTGTATGTCAAGCTGAAGAGTAAATTTACACACTCACAGTACAGAGGAGTCGGTCTTCCTCCCAAGTATATGACCTGTGTATTCTGTCATGCAGCTAATCAGGTGAGGCTTTCCCCTGGGCTATTTTTGACTCACATGCGAAGCAAAAGTGAGTCTATGTACTCAGCCGTGTCGTCCGTCCGTCCGGGCGTAAAAAACTTAAACGTTGGATTTTTCTCGGAGACTATTAAGTCTATCAACACCAAATGTGGCATGATGGTGTATGATGACAAGGCCTAAAAAAACATACATAGTGACTTGACCTTGCTTCAAGGTCAAGGTCACAGGAGCTCTTCAAAGTTGGATTGTATACATATTTTGAAGTGACCTTGACCCTGAACTATGGAAGATAACTGTTTCAAACTTCATAATTATGTGGGGCACATGTTATACTTTCATCATGAGACACATTTGTTCACATATCATCAAGGTCAAGGTCACTTTGACCCTTATGAAATGTGACCAAAATGGGGTAGTGAACCACTAAAAGTGACTATATCTCATGGTAGAAAGTGCCAATAAGCACCATTGTGCTTCCTATGTCTTGAATTAACAGCTTTGTGTTGCATGACCTTGGATGACCTTGACCTTGGGTCAAGGTCACATGTATTTTGGTAGGAAAAATGTGTAAAGCATTTCTTTGTGTATGATGTCATTGGTAGGTTTAGTTGTTTGACCTTGACCTTGAAGGTCACCTGAAGGTCAAGGTCATATAAAGGTCAAGGTCAAGCATGTGAGTCATATGGGCTTTGCCCTTCTTGTTAACTCTTGCATCTCCACTTGGTATGTGACACGATACGCACAGAGTCAGCGCCGAATTTCCGATTGGTACTTGGCATCCAGCCAAATTCTGAAATGGTACACCATCAGTACATTTCTTCCAAAAAAAATTTATTTATTGATGAAGACAGCCTAAAACAATCTCTGAAATGCTCTGATTCCAAATCTATGCATGGTTTTATTGTAGCTTTTGCTGTTCTGGATCTTTGTGCTAGCACAGATAGATATTTTTTTCTTTTATTGTATAGTAGAAAAGAAGTATTACTATTAGAGACTGGTGGTGTTGCTCATTTTCCTGTTCTATTAATTGGTTGTGGATATGTATTTGATACTCAGCACTTTCCTTTTTTATACTGTTTTCAGGATCTGCTGAACTTTGATGATCCCCTCAATGTAGAAGCTGCAGACCAGTTTATTAGAGACAAAGTAAGTTGCTCATCTTACAGGGTATTTTGGAGTAAGGGAGTGAGTGTGTGTGTTGTGTGTGTGTTATGTGTGTGTGTGTTTATTGTGTGTGAGTGTGTGTGTTGTGTGTGTGTGAGTGTGTGTGTCTGTGTGTGAGTTTGTGTGTGTGTGTGTTGTGTGTGTGTTATGTGTGTGTGTTTATTGTGTGTGAGTGTGTGTGTGTGTGTGTGTGTGTTGTGTGTGTGTCTGTGTGTGAGTTTGTGTGTGTTTGTGTACGCGCAAGTGTATATGTGTGTGTGTGAGTGTGTGTGTGTGTTGTGTGTGTGTGAGTGTGTGTGTTTGAGTGTGTGTGTGGTGTGTGTGTGTGTAAGTGAGTGTGTGTAAGTGTATGTGTTTGTGTATGTGTGTGTGTAAGTGTCTGTGTGTAAGTGTATGTGGGAGTGAGTATGTGTGTGTGCGTGTGTGTTTTTTTTGTGTAAGTGTGTGTGTGTGTAAGTGTGTGTGTATGTGCGAGTATGTGTGTGTGTGTGTGTGTGTGTGTGTGTTTGAGATGTGTGTGTGTTGTGTGTGTAAGTGTGTGTGTGTGTAAGTGTATGTGTTTGTGCATGTGCAAGTGTAAGTGTGTGTGTTTGTGTGTGTGTGTGTGTTTGAGATGTGTGTGTGTTGTGTGTGTAAGTGTGTGTGTGTGTAAGTGTATGTGTTTGTGCATGTGCAAGTGTAAGTGTGTGTGTTTGTGTATGTGCGGGTGTATGTGTGTGTATGTGTGTGTGTTTGTGTATTTGTACACTCGCATGTAAATGTGCAGGCATTGCCTTTCTGCTGAGCAGGATTGAGTGTCTTGTTGCGTTGAAGTGCTTTTCATGTGCACTTCTTTGCAATTCTGTGTCCAGATGATCCCTACTGTCACCCAAATGTTATCCAAAGTGCACAATTTACACAGAGAGCTGTCATTTGCCACGATCAGGAATTTACAACAAAAAAAGATGTAGTTATGGTAACCTAACCAACTCTTTTATTTTTCCTGCTGACCCTAAACTTTTTAATTATCATGAAAAAAAATGAAAAAAAGAAAGAGATGTACAGTAATCAATGATATGTTTGCTGTCTCATCTTCTCTGCCTCAGAGAATCCACTATTTAATTTCTTTAATAAGTATTTACAGTGAAATAAAGTTTGGTTTATGCTCAATCTGGCCTCTTTTAAAAATGAAAAAAGAAAAGAAAAAAGTTGAGGCAAACCTACTGACCCGCCCCGACACCCCCCACCCTTATTTTGTTGTTGCCATGTTACCTTAACCACGGTTTTTTGGGGTGTGCCATGAATGTTTTATTTGTCTGTAATTCCTGTTTAATTTCACCACTGTTCCATCCACTGACTCTCACGATGTTGTCTGACCTTGCAGGAGGCCTTCAAGGCCAAGGTTCAGGACTACATTCAGAGCTTCTGCCCTCGGCGATGATCCCTACCCTGCCATTCTCCGCAGAACCCCGCTTCCCTCCTCACTCCTCCTAGGCTGTGGTGCTGCTCGACCATCGTCCCAGCAGGAAGGAAGAACCTCTCCCGCTTGTCTTTCCCCACCTGTCTTTGAATGGGGGGGGGTCCTGCAGGCTCCTGTCTCTCCCTCCACTTGGTCTGCCTCATCGCCGGTGCTTCCATGTTGGTGTCACGTGTCCAGGGACTCTGCCACAGTGACAAACTTTCCAGGAATTTCTGGTCCAGACTGACGGATCCCACCACGGATGGCGGATGGCAGCTTGTTGAGAAGTGTCGGAAGACAGGCTGTGCTTTTCAGTTGGCGTAGCAAGATGGGATGTAGTGTGCTGGTGATGCCTAGGAAACGATTGTGGAATTTTTCTTGGGGAGTTCCCGAAGACTTAATAATTGCAGAGCAGCTCAAAGGTGGAGAGTTGCATAGATGACTGAAAATGTGAACTACGGAAACCGAGTTCCTGCAGATGCACTGAAGCTGACAGGAGAGGTTGATTGGATGCGGAAAGGCGAACAACCTGGGGTTGATTTTTGAAGTAAATATTTTTTTTTTCATAATGATATTCTGCATGTGTTCCTCTCTTCCTCCCCCGTCTCAAAACAAGACAACAGTTGTGACAACACAGGGAACCAACTCCAGCAGCAAGGTGCAATGCCTGATGGATTTGCTGACATAACACGTGATAAGAATATAGGGTCTTCAACAGAACAGACCTGCCTTTTCTTGGAACTGGAGTCAGTACTGTGGGCCTTTGGCACGGAATAAGATCCCGACGGTCTGCAAGTGACAGATTGTTGTCGGCATCATCGTCAACTCCAACCTAGTTTGTGAGGGAACTGCATCTTCAATAATGCTGCCTCTCACCTATTTATGGACAGTTTTTCTTCTTTGATTTTGTATGGAAAGAATTGTGGCAGTTGAATCCTCACCACACGTTAAGCCAAGCTTTGCTTTTGATTCCTGTTTCTGTATCATTGGATGTTAAATAAGAAGTCCCCAGTTTTTTCTCTCTTTGACTTTCTGCAATTTAAGTGTGGAAGTTTTTCTGGGCTGATTGTGAAAGTGTGTCCAGCTGTTGTCTGAGAAGATGACATGTTGAAGTTTTCACCACTTGCCAAGCTGGCAAATGTCAAAGTTTGCAGCTGCTGAATACATGGTTTTCTTGTGTCTTCTATGACTGAAGCGCTAGGCCTGTCTGTCATGTTACAAGCTGTTTAGTCCTTTGATGTTTAAGTAAGTTATTGTGAGTACATGCAATGCAGCTGCACACTGTTGGTTAATCACAGTGGGCCTTTTTTTAGATGCAAACAAAAATAACTCAAACATGTGGGAAACCTTTTACGTGAAAATTTGATGACCAAATTGTTGTTTTCCTCTTTGGTAATGATGCATTAGAATTTTAGGATCTAGCACAGCAGCGTCCATGTAAAATTGTAACAACAACATCAACTGTATGAAGTGCTTGACGTTTTTTACACTGCTGTGGAATCATTTTTAATGAAAAACCCTCTTTTTTATCTGGACAATTGCCAAATGACTGTTGATGGTCACCTGCACAGAATAGGTAAGACTGTTTGAAAGATAAACCATAAAAATATAAAACAGAGACAGACTGCTGTTTTGTTGTATTTCTTGTTGGTTTCTTCCTTTCCTTTGCACCAACAGTTGTGAAGATTTGCAAAGCAGTACAGCTGCATTGACTGAACTTGCTCAAGAGTTTGCTGGACTCTTTGATGCCATTCCACATCTGCATCACCTCCACCCCCACCCCCACCGTTCAAACCTTCCAAGATTAAGGGGAGACCGATATGGGAGAAGATACTTTTACTGCAGTGAGTTTCCAAACTTGTGTGCATGACAATTCAAAGATATACATGAAAACAAACACTACTTTGGCCTCATTAAAAAGAAAGTACATCCTCTGTTAATTATTCAAAATGGCTACCAAATATGTACTTTTCGTCTGTAAAAAAATTTATTTTGCAGCTTAAAAACTATACAACAATATTATAATTTTTGTTTCCTTATATTTGTTATTTCAATATCTAAATCTTGTCCCATCTTTTGGGGAAAAATCCAAATACTTTAGTACAGGATAATTACAAATTTTTTGGTACTGTGCTTTTTGTATATTTAGCTGCTGACATAAGCGCTAAAATCACAAACCCATGTGACAAGATGTTGCTACATGCTTAAAGTACACACCCTGAAAATTACAGATCTGCACAATGCTCAGAATATTTTCTGCCTAATTTTAAGTTATTTAAAAGTAGTTTTTTAGAAAATGTGAAAAAATGAAAGCTTGGGAAAACTTGCTTTTTCCAGCAATGCATTTTGAACAGTGCCAACAAAAATTATCAGAGGTGAAAGGCTCTTCACTTGCATTTTAATGTGCTTTCTAGCATGTTCTAAGTAGAGAGATTATCGCAATTACATTGCAGAGGGTTGAAACAACTAAAGAACGGTCATAAGTCCAAATTGCCAGAAATGTCATTTTGACCATTTTCATACCCATATCTCTCTATAACAGTTCATACTCTGTTATAGAGAGACATGTATACTCAATACAAAAGAATCAGCTTTAAAATCCTATGTAGAGGGGTTCATTATCAATATTTAATGGTATCGTTACAATCTTTTTTAAACATTGAAAATGTTAGTTTCTCATCAGAGAAAACCAGGCTGCAAGGTCACAGCCATCATAAACATTTGAAAAACGTCAACAACAAAAAACAAATCACAAACCAAACAAACAACTGGCCAAGTTGATGAAGGAAAGAGCAAGAGTGAGAGGTCGCGTAGGTCAGCTTGCTAAAGACAACATGGTGGCCTGTATGAAAGCTGTGTGAAGTTGACAGTGTCGGATGTTTAATGAGAAAGCTGGCTAAAAATCCATGGGTGGAAATGGGGAGCTCTACAGGATGGGGGGGGGGGGGGGGCAAGAAAATCCCCGGGCTGGAGTGGGTCTTTCATGGGAGAGCGTTGACTGTTCCCTCCAACCCGCTCCCCGTCTCTGCCTCTCCCCTCCCATGAGTGTTAATCGTATGAAATTTATGTGAATGAGCAGAAGAAATAACTGAAGCTGATTTTTGCACCCACTTCAATGAAACAGCTGCACAGTGGCCTATGGTTAGTGGGCCAAGTACCCCCTGGGGTTGGAGGTCAGAATAGACCCACCGCATCTCCCTGCGAAATTTGCAAAAGGTGAATAAATGGTGAAATCATGGCATGATTTGCACATGCTCTAAACTAATCCAGTGAGTTTTGTGCACAGTGGCCTTACATAGCCTATAAAGGCTGGTAGGCCATAAAACTCCATCCTCCATCCATCTAGTGATTTTCGTGCTCGGTGGCCTTGCATAGCCTACAGAGGCTGATAGGCCGTGAAACTGCATCCATCTGGTGCGCCCAGCTTGTCAGTGAAAGGATCCCAATAAAGCTGTCCATTCTCCTATCCCTGCACAACAGCCGGGGTCCTCTACCCACTGTGCCAGCATGAAAGTCCTGGAGAGAGAGGAGAGGAGAGACAGAGAGAGAAAGAGGGGAGAGAGAGAGAGAGATGGAGAAAGAGAGGAGAGGAGAGGGGGGGAGAGAGAGAGACAAAGGGAGAGATGGACATGCAAACACAGGAATAAACATATAGGCAAGCAGCAGATACACACACATTCTGGCAGACAGAGAAACACGCATGCAGACAGGCAGGTAGAGAAGCAGACAGACAGGCCGGAAGGAAAACAGGCAGACAGACTGGTAGCGAGGCAGGCAGATAGAAGGGCAGACAGATTAGTTGCCAGGGAAAAGATCCAAATAAAGCTGTCCATTCTCCCATCCCTATCCCCCTGTGGGTTCGGGGTAAGAATTGACCTACCGCATCTCCCTACGCGATTCGTAAGAGGTGAATGATTAGGGACTTGATTTGCATTTACTCTAAAATGCTTTAGTAATTTTCGTGCTTAGATAATAGACCGTAAAATACCATCCATCCATCCATCTCCCATTCCTGCACAACAGCCTGGGTCCTCTACCAACTGTGCCAGCATGAAACTCCTGGGGTGCCCAGGTCCTAATTGGTTCAGGGTAAGAATAGACCCATAGCATCTCCATGTTGTATTTATAAATGGCAAATGGGGAAACTGAGGTAATGATAATAACGGTAATATTTATTTCAATAAAGTTTTTGGTAGGATATTTTTCTTGGGGAATTTCACTCCTGGAAATGGCTGTGCAGTGCCCAGTGGCCGGTTTTACTCCACGGTAGGAGAGGCAATGTGGGTGAAGCACCTTGCCCAAGGATGCAACTCGGGAATGAGCACGGCTTTGAATATTGCTAGCTCTAGCGCTAGCTGCAAGTGACAGCGGGCGAGCGCTCTAGCCACTGGACTGGAGCTCTTACTCCAACTCCCAGCTCCAGTGATTGTCGTGGCCCTGAACAGCCCACAAAGCTGAATACTAGGCTATCAAACCCCATTCATTCATTCATTCATTGATTCTCAGATCCACTAACCCACAAAAGTCAACCACAGCATGATCTGTGTAGTGGATATGTGCTCACCACAGGCAGGCTTCCCAGACTGTGGATGTGTATTCTAAGCCACCCAAAGCAATCCTGTATTGCATTCATGGCTGATAGTCTCTTAAACTCCATTCATCCATCCATCCATCCATATACCCACATACCCATCCATCCATCCATCCATCTACCCACCCACCCACCCATGCATCCATCCATCCACCCATCCATTCATCCACCCACCCACGCATCCATCCATCCATCCATCCAAAGCAACCCAAAAAACATTTCTTGTCTTTTTAAAAGAGATTGCTGCAATCATCTGAAACGTCCAATCAGTCAGATCTTGTGATAAACCCATTTCCAAAACCAGACGAAATTTTCTTTTTCATCCCAGTTTTGATAGGCCTACCCAACCCTGTGTAATTGCATCAATCACTTTAAAATAGTGCAGGAATTCGCCCCCTTGGATTGCTTTGGATTGCTTTTGATTGCTTTTGATTGCATATCTGTAGTCTGGGAAACCCGCCTTTGCAGTTGGTTACTCTGGCTGGTGAGAGCAGTGTCATAAACTGCATGGATCCATGCACAGTTGCATCTGTTGCAATTTTCTTTGTCGCAACCTCAATGTTCTCCTTGCTTGCACCAAGAAAGTCAACATTCAAATCCGGTAGTTGTTTAGACCAACCTTTATTCTCACACTTATATGTCAGCGATATCACAGCGATATATAATCAGTACACAGCAATTCCATCATTGCACTTCACTCTCGGGGCTCGGTCCCATGAGTAGACCATTGCTGTTATAGCACTCACTGCTTGTCTTCATGCTTTCACACGTTTTATCTGTGCTCTCACCTGTCTTATCTGTGCTCTCACTCATGCACATCCACTCATAAGATCTTATATACTTTTTGTGATATCTGTGCCTCTTTCCAACAACCTATTGAATCCTCTGGAAGTCGCGCTAAGCAATGTCATGTGACACTTCAAAAGCATGTACGCTTTGAGGTAAATAAGCGACCTTGTCGAGGGGATTTGTGTCAAAGCTGGAAACTATATACCGCAATGCTCTAACATTTTCCACACTTGACAACACGTTCTTGAGCAAGGCGCCCAATATGCACTGCCTCTTCCCACCGAGACGTAAAACCAGGGGCCTCGCCTGAGACTGCACTAAAAGCATACTGTGGCATGGGGAACTTTGGATGTAGCTGGGAGCCTGATCGAATTGGATTCAAATGCTCCCCTGGGAGTGCAAACGGTGCTAGCTACCCAGGAGTAAAATTGGGTACCCGAGGGCAGCAGTTGACACAGTGTGGTGCGATTAATCCTTGATTATAGCCAGGAGCCTGCATTGGGGAACTGGAATTGTCCCCAAGGAGTGGAGTTAATTGGTGCTGGTACCTAAATGTGTGTGTCTTTTTTGTCACTGTGATTGTTGTAAGTTGCCAGTGACAGATTGGTCAAGCGGTCCAGTGGTCATGAGGTAAAGTATAATTTGGTTTGAGACCCAGACACAGGATAAAGTTGTTGTACAAAAACCACACCTTTATGTATGTTTCAGTACTTGTCACCATGTGCCTTTAAAGGATTAAGTGGCCCACCTACCAGGATCGAGTAAAACTGTAAAGTAATCAGAGACCCAGTCGTGGGTTATGGAGAAAAAAAGGCTGCCTTCGCCTTCTCTCAGATAAGAATGTGGACATAAACTGTATAAAAAGAATTTCGTTTCACATATGTTTCTATCAACTCAAATTACTGCCTCATTCCATCCATTTATTTCCCCATCCGTTCATCCACTCTATTTACCTGCCCATCCCATCCCTCCTTCCATTCACCCACCGTATCCACGCAGGCTCGTTGGTGGCTGAAGCTGAAGAGGCCAATATATATGGGACTTGCACACCCGCCCACAGTGGCTGCATCTGAGGGGCTGGTCTGTGGCGGCTGGCGCTGACGCTTCACGGTTCTTTCTCCTCAACCTTTGGTACTCGAGGTTGGCCCTTCAACTCCTGGGCCTGCCCTGGTCCAGACTTGGGAGTCCTTGGGGTTCCCTGGCAGCCAGATCTAGGGCGTTCGAAGTCTGCAATGTAGCCTTAAGTGTTCATGGTGATATCTGATCTGCTGGTGTAACCATGGCTACGGCCGACTTTAGTTCCTCTGGTGAGGCTGGAGCGAATTCCAGCGTATCAGGTTACTCATACCATGCCCCTAGCCTGGCGGCGCCTCACCGCTGCAGCACACTGTGGACCTCGATCCTCTTGGGCGGGAAAACAACAGAATTTGACATTGGATTGAGCTGTCCAGCATTGGTACGTACGTCTCGCTCCCTTTCCGTATCATTTTGACAGGTAATTAATTGGCTTTTCCCCTATATACATTTTCTTGTTTGATCACGCCTATCATCATGTCATCATTAACGTTTGGAAGTCGACACTCATCATATGGAATCATGCCATGCACAGCATACGTACGTGCTCCTATATGAGAGAACAGTCTGATCTCTCTCTCTCTCTCTCTCTCTCTCTCTCTCTCTCTCTCTCCTCTCTCTCTCTCTCTCTCTCTCTCTCTCTCTCTCTCTCTCTACTCTCTCTCTCACTCCTCTCTCTCTCCTCTCTCTCTCTCTCTCTCTCTCTCTCTCTCTCTCGTGACGTGTGAACATAATTACTATTTATCAGGCAGTAAGTATTAATTTGAGACTGCATATCCGAGCCCGATTTTGCATTTATACGTAAACACTCGCGCAAACCCTTCCTTTTTCATCATTCTAACTCATCTGTACTTTTTAGCCAGTAAATCTGTCTCTGTGTTCTGTCCAACCGTCCATTCACCCATCCATTCAACCGTCTTTCTGCTTTAGCATGTGCCTGATGAACTCTCTCTCTCTCTCTCTCTCTCTCTCTCTCTCTCTCTCTCTCTCTCTCTCTCTCTCTCTCTCTCTCGCATTACTAGGATTTCATTTCAGTTAAGGAAGAGAGAAAGTAAGTGTGCAATTTTTCTAGAAGAGTTCATATGACGAGAAATGAGAGGTGAGAGAGAGAGATTCAGAGACGTCAGTCTTAATGACTCGCAAGATTTGGACATGTCATTGCCTTAGGAGCCCTGACGAAATGGGACGAGAACGGCCTGTACCAGCAGAAGCCGCATTTAACCTTGCGCTGGAACATGGCAGGACAGCCGTCCGAATCCAATGGACCATATCCCCACTAAGACCAGGAGAGGCAGATGAGAGGGAGTCAATGATGCCACAGGCCGCGCTCCTCTCCTTTCCCCTCCTCCACCTCCTGCTCGGTCAACAAAAAATGTCAGACAGTAAGTTATCCGTTTACAATTTGATGATGACCCCATTTATTGCCTTCATCGCCAGTGTACGTGCTGTTCTAAAGCGCTAGCCATAACTCTCCATTGTGGTCTAAGGGGAGATAACTCACTCAAACCGTGTTCACTTCTACTGGAGAGGAGTACTGTACTTACAATCACTACTCTTAAACATGAATAGTGAGGCAGAAACCCTATACTTACCCATGCTCAGTCCCTTGTTTAATTTCGTACTAAACATGGCAATCGGATGGGAAACAGTTGAAAAATCACATCTCACTATCTCTCATCCCTCAACCCTGTCTACCCACTCACACTGCAAAACCCTCTATCTCAACTAGCACAATCATATCTACACGATAATAACACATGCGTCACAATCAATTGGGATGCTGTAGTACGCTAACTTGAAAAGGCTGAAGTCATACCATCGACCGTTTAGCCTCTACGCTTACGGATAACGGATAAGCTGGAATATCTTACGAATGAGGAAATGAACAGAACTCACACATGCCATTTCATAGGAGTTACAAGTTCCATCAAATGTGCAGTAATGAAAAGCAATTAATGCTTAGTTGCATGTGCCTATATTTGAAAACTTCTCTTCCAACATTCAGACTATTCGCTGTACATAACTTCTACCCCGACCGACCAGGGCGCCTCAACTGACGTGCCTCAGACATCTCGCCGCCTCCCACTCGATCCCCTCACCCCGTTTCAGGGCCGTACTATGTGGTAGAGAGACTATCCAATTCCCACTTAAACAACTGACGAAAATTTTCTTTGTAGAGACAAATTTAAAATCTGACAAACTTCTTTACAATACTTGGTCCCCCCTTATGCAGTCATCCTAGATACTTTCATCTGATTCTAAATTCACTTTGTTTCTATTTTCAACGTGGTATTTCGTTACCATGAATTGATTGTAACATGTGTTATTGTGTGAATGTTGTGTATGATAGAGGGTGGGTGGGTGGGTAGGGGTGGGGGATGGGATTGGATTTGTTTGTTTGTTTTCTTGCTTTAACAAGGGCTGGATGTAAGATAGGCAGTTCTGCCTACTTCATGTATTTCCCTTGAAAATTAAAGTTTAATCAATCAATCAATCAATCAATCTCTCTCTCTCTCTCTCTCTCTCTCTCTCTCTCTCTCTCTCTGTCTTATGTATATGTCATTGTAGTCACTTCCTTCATGTTCCACATTTAAATTTTGCTTCTCTGGTACACTATCTACCCATTTTAGTATGTTTAAGAAATTGCACATGTATAAATCTTGCGATAATTATACTGACTCTCTCTCTCTCCCTCTCTCTCTCTCTCTCTCCCTCTCCTCCTCCTCCTCCTCCTCCTCCTCCTCCTCCTCCTCCTCCTCCTCTTTGTCTGCCTCACTTCCTGAGGTCTATTAGCTCCAAAACTTTCTGACACTTTCTTCTATAGCCATACTCTTTATCAATAAACTTCCTGCATATATCCATATTGAATGAAGAAGCTTTAGTTTTGCTATTTGGAGCTGTGCTTTGTTCACAAATATATCATTCTTATTCACCAATTTGTTTTGACAGATGCTCTCTCAGAACGACATCAAGTCGAGAGGAAGATGTACACATCTTACCTAGGAGAGTGGCTGAGCTGCTGGCGGGATCGGCAGAAAGGCGGCAAGAGCAACAGACCGGGCACGCAGACCACCCAACAAAATGCGTAGGCAGAAAGTGGAAAGGAAATGAAAGAATGAAATAATTTTTGTGTCTTAGATAGATAGATAGATTTAGCAAACCAAACTATCTCTAACCTCAAAGTACAATTAAATCTATAAATCTATGCATATATTTTGAATATACAACTCATGTAACTCATGCGGGTTCTTTTCATGCTGTGACTGTTTAGTGATAAATTCTAATAAATGTCGTTACTTGTCAATCAATGACTTTGTTTTTCATGTAAGGTTATTTACACTTAGTAAGATATTTCTGGAATCTAAATTCAATCTGTACAATTTTTGCCTTCTCTCATTGTGTTTGTGTGTGCTGTGCGCGCTCTGTGTGCATGTGTGTGTGTTTATGTGGATGTTTTTGTGTGTTTGTGTCTTTCTCTCTCTCTCTCTCTCTCTCTCTCGCTCTCTCTCTCTCTCTCTCTCTCTCTCTCTCTCTCTCTCTCTCTCTCTCTCTCTCTCTGTATCTGGCCGGGTATGGCTGCTGGAGAATTCTTCTCCTTTTCAAGAAAATGCTACAGTTATTCAAGTGAAGGATTCAAGACAGTTTATCGGGCTTGGACCGGACCACCCCTGGAACCCATGCAGGTCCTAAGGCAGTAATTCCAGGCCTGGAATAGGCAAGGCCTGGATGCCAGGGCTGTTCCAGGGCTGGCCCAATGACCATTTCTAGGCTAGTCCAGGGCTGGATGCCAGGGCTGGATGCCAAGGCTGGTCCAGGGCTGGCCCAAATGGCCATTTCTAGGCTGGTCCAGGGCTGGATGCCAGGGCTGGATGCCAGGGCTGGTCCAGGGCTGGCCCAATGACCATTTCTAGGCTAGTCCAGGGCTGGATGCCAGGGCTTGCCAGGGCTGGATGCCAAGGCTAGTCCAGGGCTGGCCCAAATGGCCATTTCTAGGCTGGTCCAGGGCTGGATGCCAGGGCTTGCCAGGGCTGGATGCCAGGGCTGGCCCAATGACCATTTCTAGGCTAGTCCAGGGCTGGATGCCAGGGCTGGCCAGGGCTGGATGCCAGGGCTGGTCCAGCCCTGGTGTGCTGTCGGGGGAGGCATAGCTGATGGAAGCGTTCGAGAAGTCGTATTTGGCGACGGTAGAGAACCCACGATTCTGAGCCGTACAGGAGAGTACGGTCAGGACGATTGCTCGATATACGCTGATCTTGTAGCCTTCTTCACGACTTCAGATGTCTGTTGTTCCACACGCGCCTACGAAGCCCTCCAATTAATTGCGCTGCTCGGTTTGGCCAGTCTGTTGTCAACCTTTCTGTCCAACTCGGCATTTGATGAGATGATGCATCCCAGGTAGCAAAATTGTTGGACGGGTTTCAGTTCTGACCGGCCGATGGTTATGTGGGGAGGTTGCAATTAACTCTTCCTGGGGTGAAGGTTGATGCAGGACTCGATCCGTCTTTTTTCGGCTTCCATCCCATACATCTATCATATCATCCATTCATCTTGAAACTTGTAAGAGAGCGTGAACCAAAACAACGCCTGTAAACGAGGAGGCGCTTTTAAAACACAGGGCGAGCACAAATACAAATTTTAATGTCTTCTTCATCATGCATAAAACAAAACCATAACTGATACAAATGCATTTATTTCCTTATTTACTGCCGTTATTAGCCTGCGGTTCAATTATTACAGTGTGTGCTTACGTACGTGTGCATGTGTACACGTGCGCGCGTACGAACGTGCGTGCATGCATATTACTTATTAGTGTGCGTCAAACGGGTCATGGCCGCGCATTCTAGTTCACTAGAGACTTCCATACCGGCTCGGGTTCACAGAATGATGGCCGCGTTGCATAGACTCGAGGTCCAGCGAGGCATAGGACGATGTCAACATATGTCAAGTATTGGAAGCGACTAATTGCAGGGCGTCATCATGTCATCCGTCATCCTTTCTCCGGAAGTTAGGCGCTCTGAGATCGGAGTGAAATCGCTCTCGTTGATTTTCGCGCGGCTTCATATACATGTATCACTGTATTTTGGTGTGTCGCTTAAAAAATACCAATGCTTTAGTTAATAATAAATGTACATTCAATTGAAAGAATTGTGTTACGTTTATGATAGGGATGTATAAAATACAAAACGACGTTTCTGACATCTGCACACTTTGCTCGAATTATATTATAAAAGTGTAATTCATCCGTCTCATAAATTACATTATTACTTGGCGCCTGGCTGCGGAATTTTTTCCCAAAGACCATATACGTTACTGTACTGTATTGGTCTTTGTTTTTCCGTAGTGATTTCTCGCAGAGTTACGTCAAAGATCCTATACACTAAGATGACTCACTCCGATACTTTGAGCGAGGTTTCTTTGAGAGTTACCTCCCCCTATGGGAATGCTACTTCTAAGCGCTGTGTTGACAACATTGCATGTGTGGTGTGTGAAAGGAATAAAGTTTGGTGTGAATTATAATGTACAAGGTATGTATAGGTTTTCTGGATGTTTGTTGAAACCATGCATGTTTATTTTATTACTCTTTTGCGTTCAGACGGTAAATTTCTGTATATGTAGCAGGTCTCTCTCTCTCTCTCTCTCTCTCTCTCTCTCTCTCTCTCTCTCTCTCTCTCTCTCTCTGTGACCCTAACTTATCTCTCTCAGCATCGTTGTTTTCTCACATGCTGTCGTGGCTCCACTCTACCGCTGGGCCAAGTACGGTTATTGTTTTTTTTCCGACACTGTTGACCCCATCTGCCCACTCTAATGGACGGAGGGAGAGAGACTGCCAGTACCCAATAATAGAGACGATAATACAGACGACAGTCTAGGGATGGAGAGGGATAGGGGAGAGTGGCGATGCATGCGATGGGAGAGAGACGACGACGATCCCGTCTTAGGAACGTAAACACCATAATATGTGAGATGTGACATAAAAAGGCGAGTCAGTTTTGATGACGTTAAGCCCAGCTCCCCATGGAGAACAGCGAAGTCTAATTTCTTGTGTTTCGGGCTGCACTGCAAGTTCAGAAAAATGAAGCGGCAAAGGTCAAGGAGCGGGGGTGGTTTCTGCTCTGCGATTGCGTGCTCCAATGCCAGATACAAATACGACTGCCGTGGGATCGTTTTTCCACTTTCCCCGAGAAGAGGAAAGATGCCAAAAACAGGTGCAGAATACAAGACGTCAACACTTAATAGGGAAAAGTGCCATTTAACTGCGTTCTGGTGGCTATTTGCTGTGCAGTGACCATTTTGATTCACATCGATCAATTCCTGCGTCCGGTTGAGAAGGACAGACTAGTTTGGAATGCCATTCCAATCATTTTTGATGTACCAAATCCCCCGCCCAGAGTTTCACATTAGCGACCGTATCCACAGAAAAAAACGAAATTCCGTTCATGACTTGAGCTTTGGAGAAAAACAAAATGCAGAACCACATTCTCCTGACCGCATTCGCAGCTGGAGAGAGATGAACTTCACTGTTGGTGTCGGAAGAAAATGATGAAGTTCTTCTATCACAGCAGCTTTTCGTGCAGCAATGCTGAGTCCTGGCTTTTCAACCATGGTTGGCAAGAAAAAGAAAGGTTACAGATGGACAGAAAGAGATATAAATATACTCTCCTTGTTTCATGCAAGCCCAAAGGCGTACAGATTGCTGAAAAAAAATTTCATCATGCCATCTGTTTCATTCGTCTCCCTACTTGAAAAGGAACTCGATTCAACATCGATCGAGTGCCCACAGAGAATGTGCAACCTCAAGACAAGACTTAATAGTCAGCACTTTCCTCAGTGCGAATTAACTCTACATGGAAAGACTGCACTACATCGTTCTCACAGAAGTGCTTGAAAAGAAACAGAAAAATCATCAAATTTTGCCACCTGTAACTTTCCCTGCACTCTGGCCCCAAAGCAGAAAAACTTGTGCGATGAAAACATGACTGGAAAGACTTAAACTGTAAATACTGGACTGTTGCTTTTTCACTAGCAAACTCGATCATGTTACTCTCATCAAAGAGCTATATGTTGCTCACACGGAGCCACGCTTCAACACTGACTGAAAATATTCGACAATTCGTTCCCCGCTGACTCTTGTGAGCCTCGTCACCTCGCTGCAATCTACGCTGGACAATTACCATATGACCCCTGGTGAACTCTTCTCCGGCCATTCCTCGCGTGATCTTGGCTTTCCTCGCGTCTATGCAACGGAAAGAGAGATAACTCTATTTGCGTTTCCCGTTTTGTAGAGTTATCTTTCGTACACTGCGAGCAAGATCAAAGATTTGGCAAGATGTCGGACGAAATTTTAGCCGTTCTCGAAACGGACTCAGTTCCGTGCCCTTTAAAAGAGCCGATAGATTTGGGTCGGCTGAGAGACCCAAATAGCAAAGGATGTATGTTCGAACTGGACATGGATGGACGCGATCCTGGCGAGGGAGAGACTTTCTCCAACGCTTTCTTCGATCGTGAGGAGGTTTTCCACAACACGTGCGTAGGCTGTACTTCGTTTTCCTTCGGATCTGTTTATTGCTTGTTTGGGAAGAAACGCTCATAAATTGTGTTTTATATTTTGCTCTTGTGACAAACGCTACCCTTACTGTCACCAAGTGACTGACCGTAGACTTGGTCACTTGCGTTGCGCTGCGAGCAATGCCAAATGCTGAAATGGAGTAAAGGCGTTAATGCCTGCTTTCATTTTTAAATGTTTCGCCCTGTCGATAGTAGTGACGTGTCGTTTGTGGATTGTAATGTAAAAGTTCTAAGTTAAGTGTGTTTCTAATACTATGTTCGATGATATTTTCACGAATACCAGAGCATACTTGAAAGTACCGACTACTGCACTGCAGTATATATACGAAGTAAATCATGGTATTGTTATTCAACTTATTGCTACCAAGACGCTTGCTAAATCATGTACTTTGAACGTAGTTCGTCACATGAGTAAATATCTATAGAAAAAAGTAGGCTTAATTGAAAGGAAGTAGTTGCTGAACTCTCCGCAAGTTCTCCAACGCTTATTTGAGCCTAAGTTGATTTCATGACATTGGGTTTGAAAATTTAGTGCAAACTTCTGAACTTGTACAGGTCTACTTTTTTGCGTGCATCCGAAAGTGTACGCAGATAGCCAATTTCTTCGGGATACTGGCTAATCGTTAACCTCTACGTTGCTGAACTCGCTGCGGTGCATTCTACCGAAGACAGTAGCCGCGCTTTGTCCATTCGATAGTAAACGACGCCGCGAACTTTGCCCGCGAAATGTTTCCCGCACTTTGCCATTGACACGATCACTGCACTGCACTCTTCCTAATCAAAAGCTCAGATCCTGTGTCCGTACGACGTTGTCCTACTTCTGCAACTTGAACGCAGCAATGGAGTTACGCTTATGATAGGGATGTTGGAAAAAATACTCGTCTGACATATGGCATAATCATATGCACACTTTGCCCGACTTATATTATAAAAGTGTAATTCACCCGTCCCATATTAACATCCTTGTTTATCTTATGACTCATACTTGGCGCTTGGTACGGAAATTTTCCCCGTTAAATTAATAACGACTATGAAGGCGTTCTAAGTCTTCTAGTTGTTTGCATATATACTGTCATGGGTAGAATGCGCCGGGGTGAGTTCAGCAACATAGCGTTGGAGAACAGCAACATCGCATTGGACTTGGAGAACTCCGGGCGAGTTGAGTTCAGCAAGGTAGGTGAGTCCAGCAATGCCTGCCTTTATATATCATTATCAGTTATCACTGGAAAGAGAGAGCTCTAGGGGGAAAATTTAATTCAATCAAAGGTACAAATAGTTTTTATTTTTATTTTTAGTTACTAATTTGTTAATAGTAATAATGGTGATTTTATTTCTAAAGCACTATTTCAAACATATAATGAAGCTCACATTGCTTTACATACAACTTGATTATGTACAGAGTTAAAAGACGAGGTTACATCCAGCTGTGCACACACACACACACACACACACACACACACACACACACACACACACACACACACACACAGAGTAACATTTATCTCACATATATATATCTTCAAAAGAAAACAAAGGAGAGATAAACTGATGAAAATGGAACAAATGAATAAACATGTCCAACTCTCTCTCTCTCTCTCTCTCTCTCTCTCTCTCTCTCTCTCTCTCTCTCTCTCTCTCTCTCTCTCTCTCTCTCTCTCTCACACACACACACACACACACACACACACACACACACACACACACACACAGAGGAACACACACACACACAGAGGAACACACACATACACGCGCACACACACACACACACACACACACACACACACACACACACACACACACACACACACACACACACACACAATACAAATCAACCCTGTGAAGTCGAGAGTTGATCAGCAAGATGACAACTCTTTGTGTGACTGAACAGTCCTGAGTTCTTTCCACACCTTTTACAACTCGCATCTGTTTTCCTTTAAATCTTTTATGAATAATGACTTTGAAAGGCTTTTTTCTGGTACTAGAAGAATCTAGCATTGAAACATGGGTGACTCTTTGAGTATCCCTTTTTGACTCACATGCGAAGCAAAAGTGAGTCTATGTACTGAGCCGTGTCGTCCGTCCGTCCGTCCGTCCGGGCGTAAAAAACTTAAACGTTGGATTTTTCTCGGAGACTATTAAGTCTATCAACACCAAATGTGGCATGATGGTGTATGATGACAAGGCCTCAAAAAACATACATAGTGACTTGACCTTGCTTCAAGGTCAAGGTCACAGGAGCCATAAATGTGGTCTCAAAAACAGTCATTTTTCACATTTTCCCAATTTTCTCCCACGTTATTGAGAATGGCGACCTTAGCTACAAGTGGTATATAGGTCAAAGCAAGCCCTATCTTTTGATACCAGTTTGGTTGACCTTGCTTCAAGGTCAAGGTCACAGGAGCTCTTCAAAGTTGGATTGTATACATATTTTGAAGTGACCTTGACCCTGAACTATGGAAGATAACTGTTTCAAACTTAATAATTATGTGGGGCACATGTTATACTTTCATCATGAGACACATTTGGTCACATATCATCAAGGTCAAGGTCACTTTGACCCTTATGAAATGTGACCAAAATGGGGTAGTGAACCACTAAAAGTGACTATATCTCATGGTAGAAAGTGCCAATAAGCACCATTGTGCTTCCTATGTCTTGAATTAACAGCTTTGTGTTGCATGACCTTGGATGACCTTGACCTTGGGTCAAGGTCACATGTATTTTGGTAGGAAAAATGTGTAAAGCATTTCTTTGTGTATGATGTCATTGGTAGGTTTAGTTGTTTGACCTTGACCTTGAAGGTCACCTGAAGGTTAAGGTCATATAAAGGTCAAGGTCAAGCATGTGAGTCATATGGGCTTTGCCCTTCTTGTTTTACTTTTGAACAGTAGGACAAATTTCAACTGCACTAATCATTGTCTTGGTTCAAAAGTGAAGTCCCTACTGAAAAAGACAAAACAAAACAACATGCTCATGAAAGAAACAGTTGGTTGCTTGTCTTCTACTCTTCTTTTCAAAACAAAACAAGACATGCAGTCTGGTCATCAATAAAACAATATGACTTTGTTGTCTTTTTCTGAATTCTTGAAACATGGGATTCACTCTATGCGATCAGTATAATTATAAATCATATATGCTATACACAAGTTTTCATAAATTTGCTAGATTTTCTTCTTGAAACTTTGTATGTTTTTAACTTCAGTCAAGTCCTATCAACTCTACCCATGGATACATCTATCAAAATCCATAGCTGCTTCTGGCTGTCTTGTATTTAATGGAAAACAATCCTATATAGTTCACCTAATACCAACCAACCAAGTACAACTAGTATAACTCTGGGGTCACCTGTGCATAGATGTGGAAAATTCCCTGAACTTTATTACCCTGCCATTGAACTGACAGAGAGTGCTGACCAACTCAAACGTTCTAGAAAGGTAGAGTAAACCATTTGATGTCAGGAGTAGTTCCCTGTTACCACTGGTTTTGTTGTCTGGGCAGCGAAAACTGGCCTGGGAGGGAGGCCGAGTCTAGAGGCAGGAAGTGAGTGCAGTCCAACTTCTGACCAGCTGTAGAAACACACAGGGCTCAGCCTGAAAAGGAAAGTTGTTGCAGGAAAAATTCTCTATCGTTACAGAGGGAGAAGCATTTAACTTTTAAGTCACTTGTGCATGCAGAACAGACTGATTTTTAAAAAAGCTATTTAAGAGGTTAAAATGTACATGACCCGATGCTTCAGGAACTGACACAAGTGATTTCCTGATTACTTGGAGCAACCAAATAAAATGTTCTCTTCAGACAAGGGAAAGATGATCTAGACTGGTCCAAATAAGCCACCAAATTTTCATCTGATTTACTCATTTAGTATGGAATTGAAGCACACAGTGGCTTGAAAACTGTGGACCCACAATGACACAGCTGTGCAGGCAGCCTCTGAATTGCCAGTATTATTGCCTGACCCTCATGATGACATAGTATACATGTTTGTTGCTAAAGACTTTTTCAAAGTAAAACTAAGAGACACTGACTGACCGATGTTTATTTGACTAGTGTGCTTAGTGTGGTGGGGCAAACATTTTCTGAGCAGGTGATTTTTACTTTCAGGCAAATGAATTTTCAATGTAATTGCCCAAGCAGACTGGCAGTTTTGAGACGTGTCAGACCCTGTGCTCAATAAAACCATGTGATATGAGCTGATAATCATATTAACAATAACACAATTGCTATTGAATGAGAACTTCCAGATATTGGTGTTTGTGATTCAGTAAGAGGGTTACACACAACAGCCTCTCCGTACTTCATGCTCTCCTATCTTTCCAAGCAAGATTGTGATGCTAATGTGTTTATTTAAACTGTTGTGTTTTGAATAATGGAAGTGAACAGAGAAACCTCACCT
>JAWQFJ010001269.1:114963-134963 GCA_034096865.1 Theodoxus fluviatilis
ACCCAATTTGGCATGATGGTGTATGATGACAAGGCCTAAAAAAAAATACATAGTGACTTGTCCTTGCTTCAAGGTCAAGGTCGCAGGGGCCATAAATGTTGTCTAAAAAACAGTCATTTTTCACATTTTCTCAATTTTCTCTAAGGTTTTTGAGATTGGATACCTCACCTATATATGGTATATAGGGCAAAGTAAGCCCTATCTTTTGATACCAGTTTGGTTGACCTTGCTTCAAGGTCAAGGTCACAGGAGCTCTTCAAAGTTGGATTGTATACATATTTTGAAGTGACCTTGACCCTGAACTATGGAAGATAACTGTTTCAAACTTAATAATTATGTGGGGCACATGTTATACTTTCATCATGAGACACATCTGGTCACATATCATCAAGGTCAAGGTCACTTTGACCCTTATGAAATGTGACCAAAATGGGGTAGTGAACCACTAAAAGGGACCATATCTCATGGTAGAAAGTGCCAATAAGCACCATTGTGCTTCATATGTCTTGAATTAACAGCTTGTGTTGCATGACCTTTGATGACCTTGACCTTGGGTCAAGGTCACATGTATTTTGGTAGGAAAAATTTGTTAAGCATTTGTTAGTGTATGATGTCATTGGTAGGTTTAGTTGTTTGACCTTGACCTTGAAGGTCACCTGAAGGTCAAGGTCATATAAAGGTCAAGGTCAAGCATGTGAGTCGTATGGGCTTTCCCCTTCTTGTTTTGTTTTGTTTTGTTTTGTTTTTTGTTTTGTTTTTGTCTTTGGTTGGGTTTTTAAAAGATTTAAATATTTTGTCAGGGAAAAAAGGAGGTGGGGGTTTACCTAAGGGACAAGAAAACCGGCTACATCATCATCATCATCATCATCATCATCATCATCATCATAATCAATCATCATCCATCCTCACCTTCATCATCAACAACAACAAAATTATCTTCTGGATGTTTTCTGGGGTGGGGCGGGGGATTGGGGAGGGTCTGGGGCACTGAGAGTGAGAGAGGGAATAAAAGACAGTGGGTCTTGAGAACTGGTATGACGTTTGCCCTTCCACGAAATAGTAAAGGAAGGATGTATGGTGTGTGTGTGTGTGTGTGTGTGTGTGTGTGTGTGTGTGTGCCACATCTTTACCTGAACCCCTCTGCCTGCAGGATCATCCTGAAGCCCGAGTACGGCTTTGGGGAAATGGGAGCGCCACCTCGGGTGCCCAAGGAGGCATGGCTGCTCTTTGAGGTGGAGATGCTGGACTTTGTGGAGAAAGGAGAAATCCAGGACTACCTTTGCCTCACAGATGAAGAACAGTGCCAGATTCCCTTTGAGCAGGTCCTCAAGATGGTCAAAGGTCAGTGTGTTTGGGAGGGAGGGGGGCAGAGAGAGAGAGAGAGAGAGAGATTCTGTTAGTGTAATTGTGTGCATTTGTGTATGTCTGTATATGTGTTTGTGTGTGTGTGTGTGTGTGTACGTGCATGCACATGCATGTGTGGGCATGTGCATGTGTGTGTGTGTGCATGCATGCATATAAATGCTTGCTTGTGTGTGTGTGTGTGTGTGTGTGTGTGTCTGGGTGTGTGTATGTGAACAGTTTTCCTTCCATACTGTCCCAGTAGACAACACTTAGGTATGACCTTTCCACCCCAAAAAAAGATTTGCAAAATCATCCCACCACACGTGGCCACCAGCACAAGCCAATGAAATGGCTCCATCTATAGCGTCATGGCCAGTGAAAGGGAGGCAACTCTCCTCGTTTCCTGCACCTGCGCATAGAACCCCGTGAACTGGCCCCGTGTAACCACTTTTCGACTTTTCGAACTGGAGTGTTGGATGTACTCTGGTTCTCTCCTCAAGTCTTCATGTTGTGCTGACTTTTTGAAGGATTTGCTGTCGACTGTTGCGGCGTCACTGTTGGGAAGTACAAACACCCTTACGGCCCTCGCCGTTTTTCGAATTACTGTTTAATTCGCTTTTTGCTTCAATTTTCTGTTCCCGCCGGTACCCTCAGTACACGGTCGGTTCAGTTATTTTGTTGCCTGTTGTCTCTAGCTTCGGCTATGTGCGTTGTGAGCGTGTTTTTGCTTGCTATCCGCTTTTGTTCTGAGAGCGCGTTCTTGCTACTCCTTGCGTCAGTCTGACGTTGTTGCTGTCTGCCATTTTGTTTCGCCATTTTGGGTACGATAGGGGCTCGCCCTCCGGCCTCTCTTCAGGGTACGGAGGCGGTGCAGGTGCGCAAGCGCGGCTCTGCTGCTAAGGGGAAGAGCGGTTTCTCTATACCTCCTTCCTCTTTGCCATGTACAAGGTCGCGGTCGGGTTCGAGTACGCCTCGTGCGGCCTCTTCCTCGCGTGTAGGGTAGACGCTGTGTCGGGGAAGTTTTCTTCTCTCGCCACCTCTTATTTCCCGGACACTCTGTCTCTGGGTACTTGCTCGGGCGTGGTTTCCGAGTCGGTTCTGGTTCCCCAGGCGGCTGCTGCATGTTTGGTCAGTTTGTCAGAGACTGCCTTTCTTTCAGCTCCCCAGAGTGCGGTGTCGCGCCGATCTGATTCTCTCCCTGTGGTAAGTAATCGGGACGGAGACGAGTCCCTCGGTGCGCTGGGCACGGCTATCGATCGCACGGTGGCTCTGCCCGTGCGATCTGATCAGCATGTTGCCTTGGTTTGCTGGCCTTCTCCTGGTCGACCAGTAGATCGTATCTGACATGAGTCGCGCTACCGGTAGAGCGTTGCTATCGATCCAGCGGAGGCAATGCCCGCACGATTTGATCAGCATGCTGCCTTGGATCACTGGCGATCAGATGATCGATCAGTCGATCGTGGCGGGAGCGGGTCAGGTTACAGGCAATGCGTTGCTATCGACCGCACGGAGGCTCTGCCCGTCCGGTTCGATCAGCATGCTGCCTTGGCATCCGGACGATCAGCCGATCGTTCCGTACATCGTGACGGCCAGGCGTCACGGTGCAGGCAGAACGTTGCGATCGCTTACTCGGAGGCAATGCCCGTTTGGCTTGATCAGCATGCTGCCTTGTTTTCCGGGCGTTCTGTCCCTCGATCAGTGGATCGTGACGATCAGCGCTACTGGCGGGGGTTGCTGTCGACCGCGTGGAGGTTTTGCCTTTGCGGTCCAATCAGCGTTCCTGTTTTGTTTTCACGACGATCGCCTGGTCTATTGCTCGATCGCGATCGTCCCTGTCGCTATTCGCCTTTGAGTTGTGCGTGGTCGGCAGTTCTGTTGGGTAGATGCACAACCCTCCTCCCTAATCTACCTAAGGCCAAAAAAAAAGGTGTGGTTAAGGTAACATAGCCAAAAAAAATAGGGTAGGTAGGTCGGCAATAACTTTTTTTTTAAAACTTTTTTTTCCTTGTGGAAACCAAAGTAAACCTACTCGACTTGGAAATAAGTGTGCGAACAGACAGCGGATAGTCCCTTTGAACAATTTTGACTTAACTTCTCTTGGAATTAGGTAAAGAAAAGCATTGACTTACCAGTGAAGATATATGGCTGATATGAGATTGTCTGTCCTTCTAGTGTCAGTATCATGTGATCAACCATCGGTGCCCCTAACGTGAACCAGATGTAATTGAAATGCATCAGGAACTTGTGCTGCATGTTGATCATCCTCTTCTTCTTCCTCACTCTCGGCTTGCAAAACTTCACATTTGAAATGTATCGCCTTCAGTCCAAACGTGTCCCCGACCTCTCCAACAGTCAAACCCCAAGCCAACTCAAACCCATCCCCATCTGCTTTGCATGCGGTCACATCACCGTAGCCACGAGCGACCACCCCATATTTTTGACTCACATGCGAAGCAAAAGTGAGTATGTACTCACCCTTTTCGTCCGTCCGGGCGTCTGTAAAAAAACTTTAACGTTGGATTTTTCTTGGAGACTTTTAAGTCTATCAACACCCACTTTGGCATGATGGTGTAGGATGACAAGGCGTACAAAAACATACACAGTGACTTGACCTTGCTTCAAGGTCAAGGTCGCAGGGGCCGTAAATGTTGTCTAAAAAACAGCCATTTTTCACATTTTCCCAATTTTCTCTGAAGTTTTTGAGATTGGATACCTGACCTATATATGGTATATAGGGCAAAGTAATCCCTATCTTTTGATACCAGTTTGATTGACCTTGCTTCAAGGTCAAGGTCACAGGAGCTCTTTAAAGTTGAATTGTATACATATTTTGAAGTGACCTTGACCCTGAACTATGGAAGATAACTCTTCCAAACTTCATAACATTGTAGTACACATGTCATACTTTCATACTAGGTCACCAGTGTCGGCCGTCTGGGCGTCCGAGCGGCCGGCCGGGCGGCCGGGTGTCCTGTCGTCCGTAAAAAACTTTAACGTTGGATTTTTCTCGGAGACTATTAAGTCTATCAACACCCAATTTGGCATGATGGTATAGGATGACAAGGTGTACAAAAACATACAGGGTGACGACCTTGCTTCAAGGTCAAGGTCACAGGAGCTCTTTAAAGTTGGATTGTATACATATTTTGAAGTGACCTTGACCCCGAACTATGGAAGATAACTTCATAATATTGTAGTACACATGTTATACTTTCATACTAGGTCACCCGTGTTGTCCATCTGGGTGTCCGGGCGTCTGGGCATCCGGTCATCCGGGTGTCCTGCCGTCCGTAAAAACCTTTAATGTTGGATTTTTCTCGGAGACTATTAAGTCTATCAACACCCAATTTGGCATGATGGTGTAGGATGGCAATGCGTACAAAAACATACAGTGACTTGGCCTTGCTTCAAGGTCAAGGTCGCAGGGGCCATAAAGTTGTTAAAAAACAGCCATTTTTCACATTTTCTCAATTTTCTCTGAAGTTTTTGAGATTGGATACCTGACCTATATATGGTATATAGGGCAAAGTAAGCCCTATCTTTTGATACCAGTTTGATTGACCTTGCTTCAAGGTCAAGGTCACAGGAGCTCTTCAAAGTTGGATTGTATACATATTTTGAAGTGACCTTGACCCTGAACTATGGAAGATAAATGTTTCAAACTTAATAATTATGTGGGGCACATGTTATACTTTCATCATGAGACACATTTGGTCACATATCATCAAGGTCAAGGTCACTTTGACCCTTATGAAATGTGACCAAAATGGGGTAGTGAACCACTAAAAGTGACCATATCTCATGGTAGAAAGTGCCAATAAGCACCATTGTGCTTCCTATGTCTTGAATTAACAGCTTTGTGTTGCATGACCTTGAATGACCTTGACCTTGGGTCAAGGCCACATGTATTTTGGTATAATAAATGTGTAAAGCATTTCTTAGTTTAGTGTATGGTGTCATTGCTAGGTTTAGTTGGTTGACCTTGAAGTCACCTGAAGGTCAGGTCATGTAAAGGTCAAGGTCAAGCATGTGAGTCGTATGGGCTTTGCCCTTCTTGTTTAAGTACATTTGAATGGGTAGATCAATGTGTACAAATTGAAAATTTGAAATAAAGGGCATCATCACTATGCATGCGGTAGTCTTTTATTTCAGTTTTGCTTTTTGGCGTCCCTCAGGGTTCGGTGCTCGGGCCAGTTCTCTTTGTACTGTACACTACTCCTCTATCAACTGTCATACAACAACACGCAGTCAATCACCACCTATTTGCAGATGACACACAACTCCAACAATCATGCAAGCCTTCAGAAATCCTAGCATTGGTACATACCTTTGAAAACTGTTCTTCTGACATCAAGTCCTGGATGTCTACAAACAAATTAAAGTTGAACGCTGAAAAAACTGAAGCCCTTCTCTTCTCTGGATCAACTGCTGTAACCCCAACTCCTCCTTCCACTATCACAATAGGTTCTAGTGACATCTCTTTTTCTGCCAGTGCCAGAAACCTCGGTTTCATCATGGACTCTAGCATGTCAATGAAACAACACATAGCTGCAGTATGTCAGACCTGCTACTTCCAGATCAGAAGAATTAGTTCTATCAGAAAATTTCTCACAGTAGATGCTACTAAAACTCTGGTCACTTCCTGCATTCTGTCCAGATTAGATTATTGCAACTCTCTTTTGATAGGCTGCCCTGACTCTACTCTCCAACCTCTGCAGAAAGTCCAACACTGTGCTGCCCGCCTCATTTTTAGAGCGCGTCACCGACAACCCTGCACTCCTCTCATGAAAGATCTCCACTGGCTGCCTGTTTCTGAACGTATCAAGTATAAGACTGCATGTCTCTGCTACAACATCATCTCTGAATCTGCACCTGCCTATCTCTCTGATCTGGTCTCTCTGTACACCCCTTCTCGCTCACTCCGCTCTTCTGCTGACACCCGACTCCTCCGCCAAGGTCGCTTCAAGCGCAGAACTCATGGCTTTCGCTCTTTCTCATACTATGGCCCTCAACTGTGGAATTCTCTCCCTCACAATATCCGACACTCTACCTCCATCTCTTCCTTCAAATCCAACCTCAAAACCTACCTTTTTTCAGCAATATTACTTGTGAATTGTTTAGAAGAAAAAAAAAGTGAGAAAAAAGGATGAAAGAAATAGAGAAAAAATAAAGTTGAATGTTGGATAAAATAAGAAGGGGGAAATAGGAGGGGAAGAGGGAATAGAAAGGAAAGGTTGGTAATCGAGGAGGGGAAGGGGTAACAGCGAAAAAAAAAAGAAAAATAAAAAGAAAAGAAATAGAAAGGAGAACGCAGGCAGCGAAATGAAAATGGGAAAAATCCTGCCGCACAACCCCCCCTGGTGAATTATATCTAGGGTTGGCGTGGAGGCGGCCAGACGGGAAGGTCAGCGGGTCCCAGAGGGGGGGGAAGGAAGGGGAAGGAGGGACGGGCCGTTCATATGACCCCAGGCGGGATTAGTAGCGTACCCGGGTGCAGCGCAAGGGACCCACCGTAGGTCAGGTCGGGAAAGGCACGCGAGTAGGAGAGCGTGCCACGAGGCGCCAGGAAGGGTCGGAGCATGCCGAATAGAAGCCCGCGACTGAGCCTGGGGGGCGAGTGGAGGTGACGGAGGACCCGAACTGGGTAACAATGAACACGGAGTGCCAGAGGAACGAAGGAGAGAGGAAGTGAGAAGAAAGGGAAAAAAGAAGAGAGGAAGGAAGGGCGGGGAGAGAAAAGCAGGGGGATAAGGGAGAAAAGGAAAGCGGGGAGGAGACGAGAAAATGAGGGAGGGAAAAAGGTAAATATAATGTAGGAAAAAGGAGATTAGAAGAAGAGTAGGGGAAAATGGGGAGGATGGAGAATAAAGAGCTGCTCCACCTCTGCTGTCATTGTTCATGGCGTGCTGTTTCTGGATGACGAGGAGAGAATGAGTGGCTGATTGTAACATGAGAAAGGAATTGTAGAGTTAACCTGTAACTAATGGTTTATTACTTGTTCAGGAAGGTCTTTCAAATAAGTGTGTTGGTTTTCTTGACTGCTGACATCTTGATTTTGAATGTGAATGAAGACACAACTTGTTGTAGGAAAATATCTGCCCACACAAGTATAGCTGTGTCCAGTATTTGTCCAGCATTTGTCCATGACTCTTTTTTTCTTTTTCTTTTTGTGTGGTCACTTTATGGCCCTTTTCTTTCATTCTTCTCCCTTAGATTTGTTCCTTTTGGAAATAGAAAAAAACAGAGTTTGAAATTGTTTATATTTTCATATTTTGCATAGACAACTGTGTTTGTCATGTAGACTAAAGGTGTTAAGAATAAGTAAAAACCCAAAACTTTGGACTTGTAAGTTGTCAGCAGCAGCAGCCTGTGTTCAGCAGGAAAATGGGAAACATCTGAGACCAGGAGAGTAAACTTGTTTACAATTGTGATCATTGATGTGTTTCTTCCATAAAGTGTGAATATTTCCCGCAGTGTTAGCTATGCAAAGCAGGTATTGTTCAGTAAAATACCACGGGGCACCACTTGGAAGTAGAAGAATTTTGTGTTTAACAATGAAAATGAAATGTTTTAGACTTGGATTGTCAGACCCTCTGAAGACTAGATTTGATACAGTCTTATTTCGACAGTAAATACAGAATTGTTTTACAATTACATCCTGATAACATTTGTGGTTGTATATAATCTCAGAGAGCTTAAAAGTCAAGTGTTTGTTGCTCTTTCCATGTTATTAAAGTTGCTATAGATCAGCCATTTGTTTAGTGAAGTGCCAAAAGTGTTGTCATTTGGCATGTAGAAAACATTGATTCATCTGTGTCAGTGAAGTGTTGGGTAATGTGGGTCTATGGAGTGTTGGGCTATCTGTGTGAATGAGTGTTTGGCTATATGTGTCTATGGAGTGTTGGGCTATCTGTGTCTATGGAGTGTTGGGCTATCTGTGTCTATGGAGTGTTTGGCTATCTGTGTCTATGGAGTGTTTGGCTATCTGTGTCTATGGAGTGTTGGGCTATCTGTGTCTATGGAGTGTTGGGCTATCTGTGTCTATGGAGTGTTGGGCTATCTGTGTCTATGGAGTGTTGGGCTATCTGTGTCTATGGAGTGTTGGGCTATCTGTGTCTATGGAGTGTTGGGCTATCTGTGTCTATGGAGTGTTGGGCTATCTGTGTCTATGGAGTGTTGGGCTATCTGTGACTATGGAGTGTTGGGCTATCTGTGTCTATGGAGTGTTGGGCTATCTGTGTCTATGGAGTGTTGGGCTATCTGTGACTATGGAGTGTTGGGCTATCTGTGTCTATGGAGTGTTGGGCTATATCTGAGTCTATGGCGTGTTTTGCTATCTGTGTGAATAAGTGTTTGGTAACTTCTCATGTGACCATCCACCATTGAAGTGCTGACTCTGCATTATCACCATTATCAGTTGATGAGAACTTGCCTGGGTCAGACTGCTCTTGGCTGCCTAGTCAGGAGTGTCGAGTGACAGGCAGTGCCCAGTGACAGACAGTGCCGAGTGACAGGCAGTGCCCAGTGACAGACAGTGCCCAGTGACAGTGCCCAGTGACAGACAGTGCCCAGTGACAGGCAGTGCCAAGTGACAGACAGTGCCCAGTGACAGTGCCCAGTGACAGACAGTGCCGAGTGACAGACAGTGCCGAGTGACAGACAGTGCCGAGTGACAGACAGTGCCCAGTGACAGACAGTGCCCAGTGACAGACAGTGCCAAGTGACAGACAGTGCCCAGTGACAGGCAGTGCCCAGTGACAGACAGTGCCGAGTGACAGACAGTGCCGAGTGACAGACAGTGCCCAGTGACAGGCAGTGCCCAGTGACAGGCAGTGCCCAGTGACAGACAGTGCCAAGTGACAGACAGTGCCAAGTGAGACAGTGCCCAGTGACAGACAGTGCCCAGTGACAGACAGTGCCAAGTGAGACAGTGCCCAGTGACAGACTGTGCCCAGTGACAGGCAGTGCCCAGTGACGGACAGTGCCAAGTGACAGTGCCCAGTGACAGACAGTGCCGAGTGACAGACAGTGTCCAGTGACAGACAGTGCCCAGTGACAGACTGTGCCAAGTGACAGTGCCCAGTGACAGACAGTGCCCAGTGACAGACAGTGCCAAGTGACAGTGCCCAGTGACAGACAGTGCCAAGTGACAGACAGTGCCCAGTGACAGACAGTGCCAAGTGACAGTGCCCAGTGACAGACAGTGCCAAGTGACAGACAGTGCCCAGTGACAGACAGTGCCCAGTGACAGACAGTGCCAAGTGACAGACAGTGCCCAGTGACAGTGCCCAGTGACAGACAGTGCCAAGTGACAGTGCCCAGTGACAGACAGTGCCCAGTGACAGACAGTGCCCAGTGACAGACAGTGCCCAGTGACAGACAGTGCCAAGTGACAGTGCCCAGTGACAGACAGTGCCCAGTGACAGACAGTGCCCAGTGACAGACAGTGCCCAGTGACAGACAGTGCCCAGTGACAGACAGTGCCAAGTGACAGTGCCCAGTGACAGACAGTGCCCAGTGACAGACAGTGCCAAGTGACAGTGCCCAGTGACAGACAGTGCCCAGTGACAGACAGTGCCAAGTGACAGACAGTGCCCAGTGACAGTGCCCAGTGACAGACAGTGGTGAGTGACAGACAGTGGTGAGTGACAGTGCCCAGTGACAGACAGTGCCATGTGACAGTGCCCAGTGACAGACAGTGGTGAGTGACAGTGCCCAGTGACAGACAGTGGTGAGTGACAGTGCCCAGTGACAGTGCCCAGTGACAGTGCCCAGTGACAGACAGTGGTGAGTGACAGTGGTGAGTGACAGTGCCCAGTGACAGACAGTGGTGAGTGACAGACGGTGCCGAGTGACAGTGTCACAACTAAGACGTGTTTATTTTAACTTTGGACTTGTTTGAACTGTTATGTTAGTAGTTATATATATTTCCCCTGTGGGTTCAGGGTGAGAGTTGTCCCAGTGTGTCTCTCTATGCGATTCATAAGAGGCAAACACTAGGGTCATCATTACTTTTGCCTTTACTTTAATTGTAGTGATTTTTGTGCTAATTGAACTTGCAAAGTTTGATAGGCTGGAAAACACCATCCGTTTATCTGATATTTAAATTTACCTGAGGATGGCACTATGCAATTCTTCTATTGTTTGTGGTTGGATTTTCTTGGCAAATCTCGGACTCTTGCTTTTTTGTGTGTTGTCACCATAGTGGTGCATGTTCTCTGTTGCATGAGCATTTTGTCCCTTTTCTACTCAATTTATCAAAGGAAATGATAATACATGACATGAGGCGCTGTTTTTGGCTGATCGTACACGAGGCGCTGTTTTTGGCTGATCGTACACGAGGTGCTGTTTTTGGCTGATCGTACACGAGGCGCTGTTTTTGGCTGATCATACATGAGGCGCTGTTTTTGGCTGATCGTACACGAGGCGCTGTTTTTGGCTGATCGTACACGAGGTGCTGTTTTTGGCTGATCGTACACGAGGCGCTGTTTTTGGCTGATCGTACACGAGGCGCTGTTTTTGGCTGATCGTACACAAGGTGCTGTTTTTGGCTTGAGAGTTCTGTCACTCCTGGTAGGCTGCTGTGTGGCTGTTGGAGATGATTTTCTCCCGATAGGCGACTTGGTGTTGCCTGTGTTCCTGTTGGCGACTCGGTGTTGCCTGTGTTCCTGTTGGCGACTCGGTGTTGCCTGTGTTCCTGTTGGTGACTCGGTGTTGCCTGTGTTCCTGTTGGTGACTCGGTGTTGCCTGTGTTCCTGTTGGTGACTCAGTGTTGCCTGTGTTCCTGTTGGTGACTCGGTGTTGCCTGAGTTCCTGTTGGTGACTCGGTGTTGCCTGTGTTCCTGTTGGTGACTCGGTGTTGCCTGTGTTCCTGTTGGTGACTCGGTGTTGCCTGAGTTCCTGTTGGTGACTCGGTGTTGCCTGAGTTCCTGTTGGTGACTCGGTGTTGCCTGTGTTCCTGTTGGTGACTCGGTGTTGCCTGTGTTCCTGTTGGTGACTCGGTGTTGCCTGTGTTCCTGTTGGTGACTCGGTGTTGCCTGTGTTCCTGTTGGTGACTCGGTGTTGCCTGTGTTCCTGTTGGTGACTCGGTGTTGCCTGTGTTCCTGTTGGTGACTCGGTGTTGCCTGAGTTCCTGTTGGTGACTCGGTGTTGCCTGAGTTCCTGTTGGTGACTCGGTGTTGCCTGTGTTCCTGTTGGTGACTCGGTGTTGCCTGTGTTCCTGTTGGTGATTCAGTGTTGCCTGTGTTCCTGTTGGTGACTCGGTGTTGCCTGTGTTCCTGTTGGTGACTCGGTGTTGCCTGTGTTCCTGTTGGTGACTCGGTGTTGCCTGTGTTCCTGTTGGTGACTCGGTGTTGCCTGTGTTCCTGTTGGTGACTCGGTGTTGCCTGAGTTCCTGTTGGTGACTCGGTGTTGCCTGTGCTAATGCTGTTACCGGTACTCCTAATCTTGAGAGATTTTGGGTCAACAGACCATTTACTATTGGGACTACACCTTGTTTTGAATCTACATCATCATTCTGCATCAACATCTTGATTTGTGTCTACAGGCTTTGGATGTTTGTTTTGATTGACTGCATTTATTTGCACTTGTGAATTGATATTGTTTTTTGACTCACTTTTGCTTCGCATACAATGATACATGTATGCGAAGCAAAAGTGAGTCTATGTACTCACCCGTTTCGTGCGTCCGGGCGTCCGTTTAAAACTTTAACGTTGAATTTTTCTCGGAGACTATTAAGTCTATCACCACCCAATTTGGCATGATGGTGTAGGATGACAAGGCGTCAAAAAACATACATAGTGACTTGACCTTGCTTCAAGGTCAAGGTCGCAGGGGCCATAAATGTTGTCTAAAAAACAGCCATTTTTCACATTTTCCCAATTTTCTCTGAAGTTTTTGAGATTGGATACCTCACCTTATATGATATATAGGGCAAAGTAATCCCTATCTTTTGATACCAGTTTGATTGACCTTGCTTCAAGGTCAAGGTCACAGGAGCTCTTCAAAGTTGGATTGTATACATATTTTGAAGTGACCTTGACCCTGAACTATGGAAGATAACTGTTTCAAACTTAATTATATGGGGCACATGTTATACTTTCATCATGAGACACATTTGGTCACTTATCATCAAGGTCAAGGTCACTTTGACCCTTATGAAATGTGACCAAAATTGGGTAGTGAACCACTAAAAGTGACCATATCTCATGGTAGAAAGTGCCAATAAGCACCATTGTGCTTCCTATGTCTTGAATTAACAGCTTTGTGTTGCATGACCTTGAATGACCTTGACCTTGGGTCAAGGCCACATGTATTTTTTTAGGAAAAATGTGTAAAGCAGTTCTTAGTGTATGATGTCATTGCTATGTGTAGTTGTTTGACCTTGACCTTGATGGTCACCTGAAGGTCAAGGTCATGCAAAGGTCAAGGTCAAGCATGTGAGTCATATGAGCTTTGCTCTTCTTGTTTATACTTATTCGTTGTGATTTGGCAGTGGTTTTTTTGGGGGGGGGTTGTAATAATTGTTTTTGAATTATTAATATTTTTGTCAATTTGCTAAATGAGAGCAAGTTTGTTGTTGAAAGGGTCTGTATTGATTAAATTCTTTTTAGTTTCATCCTGTTACTCTGTTAGTGGCATTTTTATTCAATATGATTAGTGACTAGGGAAGGAATTCCTTAATTTTTTTTAAAATGTCTGGTTATATTTGAGCCAATACCACCAACACCAATCTTGTAAGACAGACAGTGCTGAGTGACAGACAGTGCCTAGTAACAGACAGACCTGAGTGACAGTGCCAAGTGACAAACAGTGCCGAGTGACAGACAGACCTGAGTGACAGACAGTGCCAAGTGACAGGCAGTGCCCAGTGACAGACAGTGCCATGTGACAGTGCCCAGTGACAGTGCTGAGTATCAGACAGAGCCAAGTGACACAGCTGAGTGACAGACAGTGCCAAGTGACAGACAGTGCCCAGTGACAGACAGTGCCCAATGACAGACAGTGCCCAGTGACAGACAGTGCCATGTGACAGTGCCCAGTGACAGTGCTGAGTATCAGACAGAGCCAAGTGACACAGCTGAGTGACAGACAGTGCCAAGTGACAGACAGTGCCCAATGACAGACAGTGCCCAGTGACAGACAGTGCCATGTGACAGTGCCCAGTGACAGACAGTGCCCAGTGACAGTGCCCAGTGACAGTGCCCAGTGACAGACAGTGCCCAGTGACAGACAGTGCCCAGTGACAGACAGTGCCCAATGACAGACAGTGCCCAGTGACAGACAGTGCCATGTGACAGTGCCCAGTGACAGTGCTGAGTATCAGACAGAGCCAAGTGACACAGCTGAGTGACAGACAGTGCCAAGTGACAGACAGTGCCCAGTGACAGACAGTGCCCAGTGACAGACAGTGCCCAGTGACAGACAGTGCCCAGTGACAGACAGTGCCCAGTGACAGACAGTGCCCAGTGACAGACAGTGCCCAGTGACAGACAGTGCCCAATGACAGACAGTGCCCAGTGACAGACAGTGCCCAGTGACAGACAGTGCCCAATGACAGACAGTGCCCAGTGACAGACAGTGCCATGTGACAGTGCCCAGTGACAGTGCTGAGTATCAGACAGAGCCAAGTGACACAGCTGAGTGACAGACAGTGCCAAGTGACAGACAGTGCCCAGTGACAGACAGTGCCGAGTGACAGACAGTGCCCAATGACAGACAGTGCCCAGTGACAGACAGTGCCGAGTGACAGACAGTGCCCAATGACAGACAGTGCCCAGTGACAGACAGTGCCCAGTGACAGACAGTGCCCAGTGACAGACAGTGCCCAGTGACAGACAGTGCCATGTGACAGTGCCCAGTGACAGACAGTGCCGAGTGACAGACAGTGCCCAATGACAGACAGTGCCCAGTGACAGACAGTGCCAAGTGACGGACAGTGACCAATGACAGACAGTGCTGAGTGACAGACAATGCCGAGTGACAGTGCCAAGTGACAGTGCCCAGTGACGGACAGTGCCCAGTGACAGACAGTGCCCAGTGACAGACAGTGCCCAGTGACAGACAGTGCCAAGCTACATTGTCAAGTGACAGACAGTGCCAAGTGACAGTGTCCAGTGACAGAGACCAGTGACAAACAGTGCCGAGTGACAGACAGTGCCCAGTGACAGACTGTGCCCTGTGACAGACAGTGCCGAGTGACAGACAGTGCCGAGTCACTGGCCAGATGGATAGGCAGGGCAAGGCTGCAGTGCTAACTGATCTGGAGTTTTTATGTTGAGATACATGATGCGCTCATTTAGTGGCATTGGAGTCACTGGGCCAAGCTAGTGCTTGCCTGGCGGGATCCCACGTGGCCTTCCCATTGCACGTGGCCTTCCCATTGCACGTGGCCTTCCCATTGCACGTGGCCTTCCCATTGCAGGCTGTGTGCTGTATGTCAGCACTGTCACCCATTGCAGGCTGTATGCTGGATGTCAGCACTGACACAGTGACAGCGTGTATGCTGGATGTCAGCACTGACACAGTGACAGCGTGTATGCTGGATGCTAGCACTGACACAGTGACAGCGTGTATGCTGGATGCCAGCACTGACAGCATGTATGCTGGATGCCAGCACTGACACAGTGACAGCGTGTATGCTGGATGTCAGCACTGACAGCGTGTATGCTGGATGTCAGCACTGACAGCGTGTATGCTGGATGCTAGCACTGACAGCGTGTGTGCTGGATGTCAGCACTGACAGCGTGTATGCTGGATGCTAGCACTGACAGCGTGTATGCTGGATGTCAGCACTGAGAGCGTGTATGCTGGATGTCAGCACTGACAGCGTGTGTGCTGGATGCCAGCACTGACAGCGTGTATGCTGGATGCCAGCACTGACAGCGTGTGTGCTGGATGCCAGCATTGACAGCGTGTATGCTGGATGTCAGCACTGACAGCGTGTGTGCTGGATGCCAGCACTGACAGCGTGTATGCTGGATGTCAGCACTGACAGCGTGTATGCTCGATGTCAGCACTGACAGCGTGTATGCTGGATGTCAGCACTGACAGCGTGTATGCTGGATGCCAGCACTGACAGCGTGTATGCTGGATGCTAGCACTGACAGCATGTATGCTGGATGCTAGCACTGACAGCGTGTATGCTGGATGCTAGCACTGACAGCGTGTATGCTGGATGTCAGCACTGACAGCGTGTATGCTGGATGTCAGAACTGACACAGTGACAGCGTGTATGCTGGATGCCAGCACTGACGGCGTGTATGCTGGATGCTAGCACTGACAGCGTGTATGCTGGATGTCAGCACTGACAGCGTGTATGCTGGATGTCAGCACTGACACAGTGACAGCGTGTATGCTGGATGCCAGCACTGACAGCGTGTATGCTGGATGTCAGCACTGACAGCGTGTATGCTGGATGCCAGCACTGACACCGTATATGCTGGATGTCAGCACTGACAGCGTGTATGCTGGATGCCAGCACTGACAGCGTGTATGCTGGATGCCAGCACTGACAGCGTGTATGCTGGATGTCAGCACTGACAGCGTGTATGCTGGATGTCAGCACTGACAGCGTGTATGCTGGATGCCAGCACTGACAGCGTGTATGCTGGATGCCAGCACTGACAGCGTGTGTGCTGGATGCCAGCACTGACAGCACGTGTGCTGGATGCCAGCACTGACAGCGTGTATGCTGGATGCCAGCACTGACAGCGTGTGTGCTGGATGCCAGCACTGACAGCGTGTATGCTGGATGCCAGCACTGACAGCGTGTGTGCTGGATGCCAGCACTGACAGCGTGTATGCTGGATGCCAGCACTGACACAGTGACAGCGTGTATGCTGGATGTCAGCACTGACAGCGTGTATGCTGGATGTCAGCACTGACAGCCTGTATGCTGGATGTCAGCACTGACAGCGTGTATGCTGGATGCTAGCACTGACACAGTGACAGCGTGTATGCTGGATGTCAGCACTGACAGCGTGTATGCTGGATGTCAGCACTGACAGCGTGTATGCTGGATGCCAGCACTGACAGCGTGTATGCTGGATGCCAGCACTGACACAGTGACAGCGTGTATGCTGGATGTCAGCACTGACAGCGTGTATGCTGGATGTCAGCACTGACAGCGTGTATGCTGGATGCCAGCACTGACAGCGTGTATGCTGGATGCCAGCACTGACAGCGTGTATGCTGGATGCCAGCACTGACAGCGTGTGTGCTGGATGCCAGCACTGACAGCGTGTATGCTGGATGCCAGCACTGACAGCGTGTATGCTGGATGTCAGCACTGACAGCGTGTATGCTGGATGTCAGCACTGACACCGTGTATGCTGGATGACAGCACTGACAGCGTGTATGCTGGATGCCAGCACTGACAGCGTGATGCCAGCACTGACAGCGTGTGTGCTGGATGCCAGCACTGACAGCGTGTGTGCTGGATGCCAGCACTGACAGCGTGTATGCTGGATGCCAGCACTGACACAGTGACAGCGTGTATGCTGGATGCCAGCACTGACAGCGTGTGTGCTGGATGTCAGCACTGACAGCGTGTATGCTGGATGCTAGCACTGACAGCGTGTATGCTGAATGTCAGCACTGACAGCGTGTATGCTGGATGTCAGCACTGACAGCGTGTATGCTGGATGTCAGCACTGACATCGTGTATGCTGGATGCCAGCACTGACAGTGTGTATGCTGGATGCCAGCACTGACAGCGTGTATGCTGGATGTCAGCACTGACAGCGTGTATGCTGGATGCCAGCACTGACAGCGTGTGTGCTGGATGTCAGCACTGACAGCGTGTATGCTGGATGCTAGCACTGACAGCGTGTATGCTGAATGTCAGCACTGACAGCGTGTATGCTGGATGTCAGCACTGACAGCGTGTGTGGTGGATGTCAGCACTGACAGCGTGTATGCTGGATGCTAGCACTGACAGCGTGTGTGCTGAATGTCAGCACTGACAGCGTGTATGCTGGATGCTAGCACTGACAGCGTGTATGCTGGATGCCAGCACTGACAGCGTGTATGCTGGATGCCAGCACAGACAGCGTGTATGCTGGATGTCAGCACTGACAGCGTGTGTGCTGGATGTCAGCACTGACAGCGTGTATGCTGGATGTCAGCAGTGGCAGCGTGTGTGGTGGATGTCAGCACTGACAGCGTGTATGCTGGATGCTAGCACTGACAGCGTGTATGCTGAATGTCAGCACTGACAGTGTGTATGCTGGATGTCAGCACTGACAGCGTGTATGCTGGATGCTAGCACTGACAGCGTGTATGCTGGATGCCAGCACTGACAGTGTGTATGCTGGATGTCAGCACTGACAGCGTGTATGCTGGATGTCAACACTGACAGCGTGTATGCTGGATGCCAGCACTGACAGCGTGATGCCAGCACTAACAGCGTGTGTGCTGGATGCCAGCACTGACAGCGTGTATGCTGGATGCTAGCACTGACAGCGTGTATGCTGGATGTCAGCACTGACAGCGTGTATGCTGGATGCCAGCACTGACAGTGTGTATGCTGGATGCCAGCACTGACAGCGTGTATGCTGGATGCCAGCACTGACAGTGTGTATGCTGGATGCCAGCACTGACAGCGTGTATGCTGGATGCTAGCACTGACAGCGTGTATGCTGGATGCCAGCACTGACAGTGTGTATGCTGGATGTCAGCACTGACAGCGTGTATGCTGGATGCCAGCACTGACAGCGTGTATGCTGGATGCTAGCACTGACAGCGTGTATGCTGGATGCCAGCACTGACAGTGTGTATGCTGGATGTCAGCACTGACAGCGTGTATGCTGGATGCCAGCACTGACAGCGTGTATGCTCGATGTCAGCACTGACAGCGTGTATGCTGGATGTCAGCACTGACAGCGTGTATGCTGGATGCCAGCACTGACAGCGTGTATGCTGGATGCCAGCACTGACAGCGTGTGTGCTGGATGCCAGCACTGACAGCGTGTGTGCTGGATGCCAGCACTGACAGCGTGTATGCTGGATGCCAGCACTGACAGCGTGTGTGCTGGATGCCAGCACTGACAGCGTGTATGCTGGATGCCAGCACTGACAGCGTGTGTGCTGGATGCCAGCACTGACAGCGTGTATGCTGGATGCCAGCACTGACACAGTGACAGCGTGTATGCTGGATGTCAGCACTGACAGCGTGTATGCTGGATGTCAGCACTGACAGCCTGTATGCTGGATGTCAGCACTGACAGCGTGTATGCTGGATGCTAGCACTGACACAGTGACAGCGTGTATGCTGGATGTCAGCACTGACAGCGTGTATGCTGGATGTCAGCACTGACAGCGTGTATGCTGGATGCCAGCACTGACAGCGTGTATGCTGGATGCCAGCACTGACACAGTGACAGCGTGTATGCTGGATGTCAGCACTGACAGCGTGTATGCTGGATGTCAGCACTGACAGCGTGTATGCTGGATGCCAGCACTGACAGCGTGTATGCTGGATGCCAGCACTGACAGCGTGTATGCTGGATGCCAGCACTGACAGCGTGTGTGCTGGATGCCAGCACTGACAGCGTGTATGCTGGATGCCAGCACTGACAGCGTGTATGCTGGATGTCAGCACTGACAGCGTGTATGCTGGATGTCAGCACTGACACCGTGTATGCTGGATGTCAGCACTGACAGCGTGTATGCTGGATGCCAGCACTGACAGCGTGATGCCAGCACTGACAGCGTGTGTGCTGGATGCCAGCACTGACAGCGTGTGTGCTGGATGTCAGCACTGACAGCGTGTATGCTGGATGTCAGCACTGACAGCGTGTATGCTGGATGCCAGCACTGACAGCGTGATGCCAGCACTGACAGCGTGTGTGCTGGATGCCAGCACTGACAGCGTGTGTGCTGGATGTCAGCACTGACAGCGTGTGTGCTGGATGTCAGCACTGACAGCGTGTGTGCTGGATGCCAGCACTGACAGCGTGTGTGCTGGATGCCAGCACTGACAGCGTGATGCCAGCACTGACAGCGTGTGTGCTGGATGCTAGCACTGACAGCGTGTGTGCTGGATGTCAGCACTGACAGCGTGTATGCTGGATGCCAGCACTGACAGTGTGTATGCTGGATGTCAGCAATGACACAGTGACAGCGTGTATGCTGGATGCCAGCACTGACAGCGTGTGTGCTGGATGTCAGCACTGACAGCGTGTATGCTGGATGCCAGCACTGACACAGTGACAGCGTGTGTGCTGGATGCCAGCACTGACAGTGTGTATGCTGGATGTCAGCACTGACACAGTGACAGCGTGTATGCTGGATGCCAGCACTGACAGCGTGTGTGCTGGATGTCAGCACTGACAGCGTGTATGCTGGGTGCCAGCACTGACAGTGTGTATGCTGGATGCCAGCACTGACAGCGTGTATGCTGGATGCCAGCACTGACAGCGTGTATGCTGGATGCTAGCACTGACAGCGTGTATGCTGGATGCCAGCACTGACAGTGTGTATGCTGGATGCCAGCACTGACAGCGTGTATGCTGGATGCTAGCACTGACAGCGTGTATGCTGGATGTCAGCACTGACAGCGTGTATGCTGGATGCTAGCACTGACAGCGTGTATGCTGGATGTCAGCACTGACAGCGTGTATGCTGGATGTCAGCACTGACATCGTGTATGCTGG
>JAWQFJ010001269.1:144963-174129 GCA_034096865.1 Theodoxus fluviatilis
CACTGTTCTCTCACTCTCCTCCTCCCATTCCTCTCCATGCTGCACTGTTCTCTCACTCTCCTCTCCCATTCCTCTCCTTGCTGCACTGTTCTCTCACTCTCCTGCCCCCCATTCCTCTCCATGCTGCACTGTTCTCTCACTCTCCTCCTCCCATTCCTCTCCATGCTGCACTGTTCTCTCACTCTCCTGCTCCCATTCCTCTCCATGCTGCACTGTTCTCTCACTCTCCTCCTCCCATTCCTCTCCTTGCTGCACTGTTCTCTCACTCTCCTCCTCCCATTCCTCTCCATGCTGCACTGTTCTCTCACTCTCCTCCTCCCATTCCTCTCCATGCTGCACTGTTCTCTCACTCTCCTGCTCCCATTCCTCTCCTTGCTGCACTGTTCTCTCACTCTCCTGCTCCCATTCCTCTCCATGCTGCACTGTTCTCTCACTCTCCTCCTCCCATTCCTCTCCATGCTGCACTGTTCTCTCACTCTCCTGCTCCCATTCCTCTCCATGCTGCACTGTTCTCTCACTCTCCTGCTCCTCTTCCTCTCCATGCTGCACTGTTCTCTCACTCCCCTGCTCCCATTCCTCTCCTTGCTGCACTGTTCTCTCACTCTCCTGCTCCATTCCTCTCCTGCTGCACTGTTCTCTCACTCTCCTGCCCCATTCCTCTCCATGCTGCACTGTTCTCTCACTCTCCTCCTCCCATTCCTCTCCATGCTGCACTGTTCTCTCACTCTCCTGCTCCCATTCCTCTCCATGCTGCACTGTTCTCTCACTCTCCTGCTCCCATTCCTCTCCTTGCTGCACTGTTCTCTCACTCTCCTGCTCCCATTCCTCTCCTTGCTGCACTGTTCTCTCACTCTCCTCCTCCCATTCCTCTCCATGCTGCACTGTTCTCTCACTCTCCTGCTCCCATTCCTCTCCTTGCTGCACTGTTCTCTCACTCTCCTGCTCCCATTCCTCTCCTTGCTGCACTGTTCTCTCACTCTCCTGCTCCCATTCCTCTCCATGCTGCACTGTTCTCTCACTCTCCTGCTCCCATTCCTCTCCTTGCTGCACTGTTCTCTCACTCTCCTCCTCCCATTCCTCTCCTTGCTGCACTGTTCTCTCACTCTCCTCCTCCCATTCCTCTCCTTGCTGCACTGTTCTCTCACTCTCCTCCTCCCATTCCTCTCCATGCTGCACTGTTCTCTCACTCTCCTCCTCCCATTCCTCTCCATGCTGCACTGTTCTCTCACTCTCCTCCTCCCATTCCTCTCCATGCTGCACTGTTCTCTCACTCTCCTCCTCCCATTCCTCTCCTTGCTGCACTGTTCTCTCACTCTCCTGCTCCCATTCCTCTCCATGCTGCACTGTTCTCTCACTCTCCTGCTCCCATTCCTCTCCATGCTGCACTGTTCTCTCACTCTCCTGCTCCCATTCCTCTCCATGCTGCACTGTTCTCTCACTCTCCTGCTCCCATTCCTCTCCATGCTGCACTGTTCTCTCACTCTCCTGCTCCCATTCCTCTCCATGCTGCACTGTTCTCTCACTCTCCTCCTCCCATTCCTCTCCATGCTGCACTGTTCTCTCACTCTCCTCCTCCCATTCCTCTCCATGCTGCACTGTTCTCTCACTCTCCTGCCCCCATTCCTCTCCATGCTGCACTGTTCTCTCACTCTCCTGCTCCTCTTCCTCTCCATGCTGCACTGTTCTCTCACTCTCCTCCTCCCATTCCTCTCCATGCTGCACTGTTCTCTCACTCTCCTCCTCCCATTCCTCTCCATGCTGCACTGTTCTCTCACTCTCCTGCTCCCATTCCTCTCCTTGCTGCACTGTTCTCTCACTCTCCTGCTCCCATTCCTCTCCATGCTGCACTGTTCTCTCACTCTCCTCCTCCCATTCCTCTCCTTGCTGCACTGTTCTCTCACTCTCCTGCCTCCCATTCCTCTCCATGCTGCACTGTTCTCTCACTCTCCTCCTCCCATTCCTCTCCTTGCTGCACTGTTCTCTCACTCTCCTGCTCCCATTCCTCTCCATGCTGCACTGTTCTCTCACTCTCCTGCTCCCATTCCTCTCCATGCTGCACTGTTCTCTCACTCTCCTGCCCCCATTCCTCCTGCTGCACTGTTCTCTCACTCTCCTGCTCCTCTTCCTCTCCATGCTGCACTGTTCTCTCACTCTCCTGCCCCCATTCCTCTCCATGCTGCACTGTTCTCTCACTCTCCTGCTCCCATTCCTCTCCTTGCTGCACTGTTCTCTCACTCTCCTGCTCCTCTTCCTCTCCATGCTGCACTGTTCTCTCACTCTCCTGCTCCCATTCCTCTCCATGCTGCACTGTTCTCTCACTCTCCTGCCCCCATTCCTCTCCATGCTGCACTGTTCTCTCACTCTCCTGCTCCCATTCCTCTCCATGCTGCACTGTTCTCTCACTCTCCTCCTCCCATTCCTCTCCTTGCTGCACTGTTCTCTCACTCTCCTCCTCCCATTCCTCTCCATGCTGCACTGTTCTCTCACTCTCCTGCTCCCATTCCTCTCCTTGCTGCACTGTTCTCTCACTCTCCTGCTCCTCTTCCTCTCCATGCTGCACTGTTCTCTCACTCTCCTGCTCCCATTCCTCTCCATGCTGCACTGTTCTCTCACTCTCCTGCCCCCATTCCTCTCCTTGCTGCACTGTTCTCTCACTCTCCTGCTCCTCTTCCTCTCCATGCTGCACTGTTCTCTCACTCTCCTGCTCCCATTCCTCTCCATGCTGCACTGTTCTCTCACTCTCCTCCTCCCATTCCTCTCCTTGCTGCACTGTTCTCTCACTCTCCTGCTCCCATTCCTCTCCATGCTGCACTGTTCTCTCACTCTCCTCCTCCCATTCCTCTCCTTGCTGCACTGTTCTCTCACTCTCCTGCTCCTCTTCCTCTCCATGCTGCACTGTTCTCTCACTCTCCTCCTCCCATTCCTCTCCTTGAGCTGCACTGTTCTCTCACTCTCCTGCTCCCATTCCTCTCCTTGCTGCACTGTTCTCTCACTCTCCTCCTCCCATTCCTCTCCATGCTGCACTGTTCTCTCACTCTCCTGCTCCTCTTCCTCTCCTTGCTGCACTGTTCTCTCACTCTCCTCCTCCCATTCCTCTCCATGCTGCACTGTTCTCTCACTCTCCTCCTCCCATTCCTCTCCTTGCTGCACTGTTCTCTCACTCTCCTGCTCCCATTCCTCTCCTTGCTGCACTGTTCTCTCACTCTCCTCCTCCCATTCCTCTCCATGCTGCACTGTTCTCTCACTCTCCTCCTCCCATTCCTCTCCTTGCTGCACTGTTCTCTCACTCTCCTCCTCCCATTCCTCTCCATGCTGCACTGTTCTCTCACTCTCCTCCTCCCATTCCTCTCCATGCTGCACTGTTCTCTCACTCTCCTGCTCCCATTCCTCTCCTTGCTGCACTGTTCTCTCACTCTCCTCCTCCCATTCCTCTCCATGCTGCACTGTTCTCTCACTCTCCTCCTCCCATTCCTCTCCTTGCTGCACTGTTCTCTCACTCTCCTGCTCCCATTCCTCTCCTTGCTGCACTGTTCTCTCACTCTCCTGCTCCCATTCCTCTCCATGCTGCACTGTTCTCTCACTCTCCTCCTCCCATTCCTCTCCTTGCTGCACTGTTCTCTCACTCTCCTGTTCCTCTTCCTCTCCATGCTGCACTGTTCTCTCACTCTCCTGCTCCCATTCCTCTCCTTGCTGCACTGTTCTCTCACTCTCCTGCTCCCATTCCTCTCCTTGCTGCACTGTTCTCTCACTCTCCTCCTCCATTCCTCTCCATGCTGCACTGTTCTCTCACTCTCCTCCTCCCATTCCTCTCCTTGCTGCACTGTTCTCTCACTCTCCTCCTCCCATTCCTCTCCTTGCTGCACTGTTCTCTCACTCTCCTGCTCCCATTCCTCTCCATGCTGCACTGTTCTCTCACTCTCCTCCTCCCATTCCTCTCCATGCTGCACTGTTCTCTCACTCTCCTCCTCCCATTCCTCTCCATGCTGCACTGTTCTCTCACTCTCCTGCCCCCATTCCTCTCCTTGCTGCACTGTTCTCTCACTCTCCTGCCCCCATTCCTCTCCATGCTGCACTGTTCTCTCACTCTCCTGCTCCCATTCCTCTCCTTGCTGCACTGTTCTCTCACTCTCCTGCTCCCATTCCTCTCCTTGCTGCACTGTTCTCTCACTCTCCTCCTCCCATTCCTCTCCATGCTGCACTGTTCTCTCACTCTCCTGCTCCCATTCCTCTCCATGCTGCACTGTTCTCTCACTCTCCTGCTCCCATTCCTCTCCTTGCTGCACTGTTCTCTCACTCTCCTGCTCCCATTCCTCTCCTTGCTGCACTGTTCTCTCACTCTCCTCCTCCCATTCCTCTCCATGCTGCACTGTTCTCTCACTCTCCTGCTCCCATTCCTCTCCATGCTGCACTGTTCTCTCACTCTCCTGCTCCCATTCCTCTCCTTGCTGCACTGTTCTCTCACTCTCCTGCTCCCATTCCTCTCCATGCTGCACTGTTCTCTCACTCTCCTCCTCCCATTCCTCTACATGCTGCACTGTTCTCTCACTCTCCTGCTCCCATTCCTCTCCATGCTGCACTGTTCTCTCACTCTCCTCCTCCCATTCCTCTCCATGCTGCACTGTTCTCTCACTCTCCTGCTCCTCTTCCTCTCCTTGCTGCACTGTTCTCTCACTCTCCTGCTCCTCTTCCTCTCCATGCTGCACTGTTCTCTCACTCTCCTGCTCCCATTCCTCTCCATGCTGCACTGTTCTCTCACTCTCCTGCTCCCATTCCTCTCCTTGCTGCACTGTTCTCTCACTCTCCTGTTCCTCTTCCTCTCCTTGCTGCACTGTTCTCTCACTCTCCTCCTCCCATTCCTCTCCATGCTGCACTGTTCTCTCACTCTCCTCCTCCCATTCCTCTCCTTGCTGCACTGTTCTCTCACTCTCCTCCTCCCATTCCTCTCCATGCTGCACTGTTCTCTCACTCTCCTCCTCCCATTCCTCTCCATGCTGCACTGTTCTCTCACTCTCCTCCTCCCATTCCTCTCCATGCTGCACTGTTCTCTCACTCTCCTGCTCCCATTCCTCTCCATGCTGCACTGTTCTCTCACTCTCCTCCTCCCATTCCTCTCCTTGCTGCACTGTTCTCTCACTCTCCTGCTCCCATTCCTCTCCATGCTGCACTGTTCTCTCACTCTCCTCCTCCCATTCCTCTCCTTGCTGCACTGTTCTCTCACTCTCCTGCTCCCATTCCTCTCCATGCTGCACTGTTCTCTCACTCCCCTGCTCCTCTTCCACAATCTCCCTCTTCTCCAACTTCTCTTCCTGCTTTTCCTCTTTCTCCTGTTCCTCCAGCTCTGCATTCATTTCTCCTGCTGCTGCCGTTGCTACTCCTCTGCTGCTTCTGTTCCAACTGCCTTGTTCCTCTTTGCTCCACCTCCACCTGCTTTGCTCCACCTCCACCTGCATTGCTCCACCTCCACCTGCTTTGCTCCACCTTCACCTGCTTTGCTTCACCTCCACCTGCTTTGCTCCACATCCTGTTGCATCTTTGTCCCTTGTCTGCAGCACTGGTGTCGGTATCAGGAAATGCTGTGGAATACTGGCAGTCGCAGTTCACATCTAGCTTGTCTGCAGCACTGGTGTCGGTATCAGGAAATGCTGTGGAATACTGGCAGTCGCAGTTCACATCTAGCTTGTCTGCAGCACTGGTGTCGGTATCAGGAAATGCTGTGGAATACTGGCAGTCGCAGTACACATCTAGCTTGTCTGCAGCACTGGTGTCGGTATCAGGCAATGCTGTGGAATACTGGCAGTCGCAGTACACACCTAGCTTGTCTGCAGCACTGGTGTCGGTATCAGGAAATGCTGTGGAATACTGGCAGTCGCAGTACACATCTAGCTTGTCTGCAGCACTGGTGTCGGTATCAGGAAATGCTGTGGAATACTGGCAGTCGCAGTACACATCTAGCTTGTCTGCAGCACTGGTGTCGGTATCAGGAAATGCTGTGGAATACTGGCAGTCGCAGTACACATCTAGCTTGTCTGCAGCACTGGTGTCGGTATCAGGCAATGCTGTGGAATACTGGCAGTTGCAGTACACACCTAGCTTGTCTGCAGCACTGGTGTCGGTATCACGAAATGCTGTGGAATACTGGCAGTCGCAGTACACATCTAGCTTGTCTGCAGCACTGGTGTCGGTATCAGGCATTGCTGTGGAATACTGGCAGTCGCAGTACACATCTAGCTTGTCTGCAGCACTGGTGTCGGTATCAGGAAATGCTGTGGAATACTGGCAGTCGCAGTACACATCTAGCTTGTCTGCAGCACTGGTGTCGGTATCAGGAAATGCTGTGGAATACTGGCAGTCGCAGTACACACCTAGCTTGTCTGCAGCACTGGTGTCGGTATCAGGAAATGCTGTGGAATACTGGCAGTCGCAGTACACATCTAGCTTGTCTGCAGCACTGGTGTCGGTATCAGGAAATGCTGTGGAATACTGGCAGTCGCAGTACACATCTAGCTTGTCTGCAGCACTGGTGTCGGTATCAGGAAATGCTGTGGAATACTGGCAGTCGCAGTACACACCTAGCTTGTCTGCAGCACTGGTGTCGGTATCAGGAAATGCTGTGGAATACTGGCAGCCGCAGTACACACCTAGCTTGTCTGCAGCACTGGTGTCGGTATCAGGCAATGCTGTGGAATACTGGCAGTCGCAGTACACATCTAGCTTGTCTGCAGCACTGGTGTCGGTATCAGGAAATGCTGTGGAATACTGGCAGTCGCAGTACACACCTAGCTTGTCTGCAGCACTGGTGTCGGTATCAGGAAATGCTGTGGAATACTGGCAGTCGCAGTACACATACCGCTTGTTCAGGAAGCACAGCGATTCAAAGCGCTGCTCAGCGCTGCATGTGATTCACTCCTGAACGGCAATTTTGGGGCGTGCTTCACTCAGCGCTGAGCAGCGCTGTGAATCACCAATCCGACATGATGCAGATGATTTTGCATCACATTCAAAATGGCGTCTTCGATCCCGCACTGGCCGTCGATGTGTAAAATAACCCTCAGAAACATCATTTTGGGACTGGAACGGGCTTTATTTGCCCCAAGCGCTCTGTATGTGCGAGTAATGGCAAGTAAGGATGACACAGTAGTGGACTTTATTCATGCAGAATACATTTAAACGTGCATAAACGATGTCTGTGGCAAAGAAAACACTTTCTTTGCGTCTATCAACACAACATGGGGCGCAGAAGATTTACCTCCCCTTTAACAAGTGAAGCGCTTCACTACATCTTAGGTGTTCATAAGAGGCAAAGAGCGCTCAATTGCCAACATGAAGCGCTCATGCAGTGCATAGTACTCCTGAGCAAGCCTTAAGATCTAGCTTGTCTGCAGCACTGGTGTCGGTATCAGGAAATGCTGTGGAATACTGGCAGTCGCAGTACACATCTAGCTTGTCTGCAGCACTGGTGTCGGTATCAGGCAATGCTGTGGAATACTGGCAGTCGCAGTACACATCTAGCTTGTCTGCAGCACTGGTGTCGGTATCAGGCAATGCTGTGGAATACTGGCAGTCGCAGTACACACCTAGCTTGTCTGCAGCACTGGTGTCGGTATCAGGCAATGCTGTGGAATACTGGCAGTCGCAGTACACACCTAGCTTGTCTGCAGCACTGGTGTCGGTATCAGGCAATGCTGTGGAATACTGGCAGTCGCAGTACACATCTATCTTGTCTGCAGCACTGGTGTCGGTATCAGGAAATGCTGTGGAATACTGGCAGTCGCAGTTCACATCTAGCTTGTCTGCAGCACTGGTGTCGGTATCAGGCAATGCTGTGGAATACTGGCAGTCGCAGTACACACCTAGCTTGTCTGCAGCACTGGTGTCGGTATCAGGAAATGCTGTGGAATACTGGCAGTCGCAGTACACATCTAGCTTGTCTGCAGCACTGGTGTCGGTATCAGGCAATGCTGTGGAATACTGGCAGTCGCAGTACACACCTAGCTTGTCTGCAGCACTGGTGTCGGTATCAGGAAATGCTGTGGAATACTGGCAGTCGCAGTACACACCTAGCTTGTCTGCAGCACTGGTGTCGGAATCAGGAAATGCTGTGGAATACTGGCAGTCGCAGTACACATCTAGCTTGTCTGCAGCACTGGTGTCGGTATCAGGCAATGCTGTGGAATACTGGCAGTCGCAGTACACATCTAGCTTGTCTGCAGCACTGGTGTCGGTATCAGGAAATGCTGTGGAATACTGGCAGTCGCAGTACACACCTAGCTTGTCTGCAGCACTGGTGTCGGTATCAGGAAATGCTGTGGAATACTGGCAGTCGCAGTACACACCTAGCTTGTCTGCAGCACTGGTGTCGGTATCAGGAAATGCTGTGGAATACTGGCAGTCGCAGTACACACCTAGCTTGTCTGCAGCACTGGTGTCAGTATCAGGAAATGCTGTGGAATACTGGCAGCCGCAGTACACATCTAGCTTGTCTGCAGTGGGCTAGTCTTCTCTGCCAGAACAGATGTTGTGTCAGTGAAAAGTGAATTGCCTTCCTTGCCATAGTTTTGACTGGGCTTTTACCTCGTCCTATTTTTCTCAGCTTTACTCTTCCAGTGCATCTGCCTTGTCATTCTGGTTGGTTTCACCTGTCATGTTACTTTTGTAGGTTTCTGCCTTGCTCCACAAGTCTTGTGGCTTCTCTAGGGAAGCATATCTGAATTGGTTTCTTTGTCATTATAGATCTTAAGGTCTTCCATATATCCTTTTTGTGACCTCTGTCTTGTCATATTTGAAACACTTCAAGTTTTGAATGTCGGGATGTCAGACTTCAGAATATTTGGGTTTATTTGGTGGCCTGATTCCTTGCTGTTGCAAATCTGACTTGGATTCCCTCCCCTTGTGCTTGCAGTGAGAGCAGCATGTTTGTGACCAAGAAAAGGTTCATCCTGAAGACGTGTGGCACCACCACGCTCCTCCTGGCCATCGACATGCTGGTGCAGCTGGTCAAGGAGAAGACGGGAGGGGAGGTTCAGGTGAGGAAAAACTGCACAGAAATGCAAACCATCATACGTCTTTCAGGGCTGAACATGAATCTTTGTCAAACTAGTATAAATTTACTTGCATGGCACCTGCCTTGAGTTGCCGGAAATGCCTTTTTTTACAATGTCCACAAAACTAATCCATTCACGGATACCGTGAACAGGTCACAAACAGAATACAGCTTCTCTGCTTCCTGGAGAGCCACCGACTGCTGGGGAACCGCCCCTTTAGAATGCAAAAATCAAACAATCAACTCAGCAACGGAATTCTGATTTTAACATTATTCCACATAGTATAATTTAACAAAAGTATCATTTAACTGTATAATTAGAAAAATAATGTTTGCAAACCGATACTTCATAGAATGAACATGATGTATACAATTTACCATTTGGGGTTCAGGCATTTTTCTGGATTCATTACGAGTCTTGCTAATTTTGTCAGTCATTGACAGTTCCTCTTTCAAAGATCCCACTCTTTCCTGGCCTTCCGGCCAGCTGACTCCCTTCTTGCCATCTGACCAGAGTCTCGGCACTTGTAGTCCTCAACAGAGGGTCCCTACAGACTGACTGGCATGAGTTTGGTGGGAGCAAAGAAACTCAAGATTTTTCTATCAAGAAAATTGACCTGGCTGATTTGGAAACTTCACTGCACTTGCAGCCTGTTCCACCCCTGGTTCCAGCCATTATGGCAGTCAGGCAGTCCCTAGCGTGCAGCCCTGGTCACTGGACACTCACTCTATTTGTCATCCTCTACATTGACTGTTTCTCTCTCTTGGTGGAAAGGGTTCCTCATACGGGCCACACCAGCGAACCTGTTGGAGAAGAGGAATCCGTGAAAGAGCAATGCTAATGAGCCGCACAAGCTGATTGGCTGCATTTTTACTTATTAAAAATAAATCAGTCATACTCCGTTGTCATCCTGTGTGTGCTTCACTGGATTGACTGACAACGATCTTTATGTTTAATATATATGTGCTATGCTCCATCAGCTTATGTGGCCTGCCAGCTGTGCTGTCTATCCCTCACCCCTCTCAGACAAGTCCACTTATGTGGCCTGCCAGCTGTGCTGTCTATCCCACACCCCTCTCAGACAAGTCCACTAGTGTGGCCTGCCAGCTGTTCTGTCTATCCCACACCCCTCTCAGACAAGTCCACTAGTGTGGCCTGCCAGCTGTGCTGTCTATCCCACACCCCTCTCAGACAAGTCCACTAGTGTGGCCTGCCAGCTGTTCTGTCTATCCCACACCACTCTCAGGCAAGTCCACTAGTGTGGCCTGCCAGCTGTTCTGTCTATCCCACACCCCTCTCAGACATGTCCACTAGTGTGGCCTGCCAGCTGTGCTGTCTATCCCACACCCCTCTCAGACAAGTCCACTAGTGTGGCCTGCCAGCTGTTCTGTCTATCCCACACCCCTCTCAGGCAAGTCCACTTGTGTGGCCTGCCAGCTGTTCTGTCTATCCCACACCCCTCTCAGACAAGTCCACTAGTGTGGCCTGCCAGCTGTTCTGTCTATCCCACACCCCTCTCAGACAAGTCCACTATTGTGGCCTGCCAGCTGTTCTGTCTATCCCACACCCCTCTCAGACAAGTCCACTAGTGTGGCCTGCCAGCTGTGCTGTCTATCCCAGACAAGTCCACTAGTGTGGCCTGCCAGCTGTTCTGTCTATCCCACACCCCTCTCAGACAAGTCCACTAGTGTGGCCTGCCAGCCGTGCTGTCTATCCCACACCCCTCTCAGACAAGTCCACTAGTGTGGCCTGCCAGCCTTGCTGTCTATCCTGCATCCCTGTCCTCTGGCAAGTTCACTAGTGTGGCCTGCCAGCCTTGCTGTCTATCCCACACCCATCTCAGACAAGTCCACTAGTGTGGCCTGCCAGCCGTGCTGTCTATCCCACACCCCTCTCAGACAAGTCCACTAGTGTGGCCTGCCAGCCGTGCTGTCTATCCCACACCCCTCTCAGACAAGTCCACTAGTGTGGCCTGCCAGCCGTGCTGTCTATCCCACACCCCTCTCAGACAAGTCCACTAGTGTGGCCTGCCAGATGAACTTTTTCCTGGATGGAAAACGTGTACACAGTTGAAATATCCACAACATGGAGAGAACATGCAGGTGAAAATGGTGAATGATCTGCACGACTGACCATTGATATTTGTTCCTACAATTTTCTGATGGGCGGAGGATGACTTTACCTGGTCTGTACTCTGGTTGCAGAATGTCTTCTACTCGAGGAAGAACTACATGAGGCCTGAACTTCAGCAGGCTGATCATGCCAGCTTCGAAAGAGAGGTAATTTTCTTTCTTACCATCTGGCGTAGCAACCTCCAGTACAGGTGACTGAATATCTTGGAGGGAAAGCTTTGAGGCAGCTTTTACACACGTGGCATTTACACACAAAGTGGCATTTACACACAAAGTGGCATTTACACACATATGTGGCATCTACACACACAAGTGGCATTTACACACAAAGTGGCATTTACACACATATGTGGCATTTACACACAAAGTGGCATTTACACACAAAGTGGCATTTACACACAAAGTGGCATTTACACACAAAGTGGCATTTACACACAAAGTGGCATTTACACACATATGTGGCATTTACACACAAAGTGGCATTTACACACAAAGTGGCATTTACACACAGAGTGGCATTTACACACATATGTGGCATCTACACACAAAGTGGCATTTACACACACATGTGGCATTTACACACACGTTACATTTACACACACACGTGGCATTTACACACATATGTGGCATCTACACACAAAGTGGCATTTACACACATATGTGGCATCTACACACAAAGTGGCATTTACACACACATGTGGCATTTACACACACAAGTTACATTTACACACACATGTTGCATTTACACACACAAATGGCATTTACACACACAAATGGCATTTACATAGAGGTGGATTTACTGACAAGTGGCATTTACACACGTATGTGGCATTTACGCACATGTGGCATTTACACACATATGTGACATTTATACACACAAGTGACATTTACACATACAAAGGGTATTTACACACACAAATGGCATTTACACACACAATTGGCATTTACACACACAATTGGCATTTACACAGAGGTGGATTTACTGACAAGTGGCATTTACACACACATGTGACATTTACACACACAATTGGCATTTACACACACAACTGGCATTTACGCAGAGGTGGATTTACTGACAAGTGGCATTTACACACACATGTGGCATTTACACACACAAGTGACATTTACTCACACAAATGGCATTTACACACACAATTGGCATTTACACAGAGGTGGATTTACTGACAAGTGGCATTTACACACACATGTGACATTTACACACACAATTGGCATTTACACACACAACTGGCATTTACGCAGAGGTGGATTTACTGACAAGTGGCATTTACACACACATGTGGCATTTACACACACAAGTGACATTTACTCACACAAATGGCATTTACACACACAATTGGCATTTACACAGAGGTGGATTTTACTGACAAGTGGCATTTACACACACATGTGACATTTACACACACAATTGGCATTTACACACACAAGTGACATTTACACACACAGATGGCATTTACACACACATGTGGCTTTTACACACACAAGTGGCATTTACACACACAAGTGGCATTTACACACACAAATGGCATTTACACACACAAATGGCATTTACACACACATGTGGCATTTAACACACAAGTGGCATTTACACACACAAGTGACATGTACACATACAAAGGGCATTTACACACACAAATGGCATTTACACACACAAGTGGCATTTACACACACAATTGGCATTTACACTGAGGTGGATTTACTAACAAGTGACATTTACACGCAAGTGGCATTTACACACACAAGTGACATTTACACAGAGGTGGATTTACTGACAAGTGGCATTTACACACACAAGTGACATTTACTCACATGTGGCATTTACACAGATGTGGATTTTACTAACAAGTGACATTTATATGCAAGTGACATTTACATGTGTGGCATTTACACACACAATTGGCATTTACACAGAGGTGGATTTACTAACAAGTGACCTTTACACGCAAGTGACATTTACATGCTAGTGGCATTTACACACACAATTGGCATTTACACAGAGGTGGATTTACTAACAAGTGACATTTACACGCAAGTGGCACGCTAGAGCAGCTGATAATGTCAAGCTGTTTGCCATCCGACATTTGCGCCTTTGTACGCGGAAATGCAGTGCTGCCTGATCAGGAGGTAGAGGCTGTAACTGTTGCCTGCCGACATTTGCACTCGCCACGGCTAGAACTTGTCTGCTGATATAGAGTGACAGTTGTGGCCAGTGTAATTACATGTATTTGTCCGTCATGCAAGCTTGTTGGCTAGTGGCTCCTTGATCAGTTGATCACAAGATAGGATGCAGATACTGTTACACTTATGCTGCATACATTTATTGAAGTAAACTCTGCCATCATCAGTATGATATGGCTGTTGATATAGAGGTGATATTGTGGCCCAGTTAAGTAGGGATGTGGATGGTGTTGTATTGACAGCAAGGGTGGGTGTTGGCTTGATGGGATGTGTGTGTGGGTGGATGGTGTTGTGTTGACAGCAAGGGTGGGTGTTGACATGATGGGATGTGTGTGTGGGTGGATGGTGTTGTATTGACAGCAAGGGTGGGTGTTGACATGATGGGATGTGTGTGTGGGTGGATGGTGTTGTATTGACAGCAAGGGTGGGTATTACTTGATGGGATGTGTGTGTGGGTGGATGGTGTTGTATTGACAGCAAGGGTGGGTATTACTTGATGGGATGTGTGTGTGGGTGGATGGTGTTGTATTGACAGCAAGGGTGGGTATTACTTGATGGGATGTGTGTGTGGGTGGATGGTGTTGTATTGACAGCAAGGGTGGGTGTTGACATGATGGGATGTGTGTGGGTGGATGGTGTTGTATTGACAGCAAGGGTGGGTGTTGACTTGATGGGATGTGTGTGTGGGTGGATGGTGTTGTATTGACAGCAAGGGTGGGTGTTGACTTGATGGGATGTGTGTGTGTGTGGGTGGATGGTGTTGTGTTGACAGCAAGGGTGGGTGTTGACTTGATGGGATGTGTGTGTGGGTGGATGGTGTTGTATTGACAGCAAGGGTGGGTATTACTTGATGGGATGTGTGTGTGGGTGGATGGTGTTGTATTGACAGCAAGGGTGGGTGTTACTTGATGGGATGTGTGTGTGGGTGGATGGTGTTGTATTGACAGCAAGGGTGGGTGTTGACTTGATGGGATGTGTGTGTGGGTGGATGGTGTTGTATTGACAGCAAGGGTGGGTGTTGACTTGATGGGATGTGTGTGTGGGTGGATGGTGTTGTGTTGACAGCAAGGGTGGGTGTTGACTTGATGGGATGTGTGTGTGGGTGGATGGTGTTGTATTGACAGCAAGGGTGGGTGTTGACTTGATGGGATGTGTGTGTGGGTGGATGGTGTTGTATTGACAGCAAGGGTGGGTGTTGACTTGATGGGATGTGTGTGTGGGTGGATGGTGTTGTATTGACAGCAAGGGTGGGTGTTACTTGATGGGATGTGTGTGTGGGTGGATGGTGTTGTATTGACAGCAAGGGTGGGTATTACTTGATGGGATGTGTGTGTGGGTGGATGGTGTTGTATTGACAGCAAGGGTGGGTGTTGACATGATGGGATGTGTGTGTGGGTGGATGGTGTTGTGTTGACAGCAAGGGTGGGTGTTGACATGATGGGATGTGTGTGTGGGTGGATGGTGTTGTATTGACAGCAAGGGTGGGTGTTGACATGATGGGATGTGTGTGTGGGTGGATGGTGTTGTATTGACAGCAAGGGTGGGTATTACTTGATGGGATGTGTGTGTGGGTGGATGGTGTTGTATTGACAGCAAGGGTGGGTGTTGACATGATGGGATGTGTGTGTGGGTGGATGGTGTTGTATTGACAGCAAGGGTGGGTATTACTTGATGGGATGTGTGTGTGGGTGGGTGGTGTTGTATTGACAGCAAGGGTGGGTGTTGACATGATGGGTGTGTGTGTGGGTGGATGGTGTTGTATTGACAGCAAGGGTGGGTATTACTTGATGGTGTGTGTGTGGGTGGATGGTGTTGTATTGACAGCAAGGGTGGGTGTTGACATGATGGGATGTGTGTGTGGGTGGATGGTGTTGTATTGACAGCAAGGGTGGGTGTTGACATGATGGGATGTGTGTGTGGGTGGATGGTGTTGTATTGACAGCAAGGGTGGGTGTTGACATGATGGGATGTGTGTGTGGGTGGATGGTGTTGTATTGACAGCAAGGGTGGGTATTACTTGATGGGATGTGTGTGTGGGTGGATGGTGTTGTATTGACAGCAAGGGTGGGTGTTACTTGATGGGATGTGTGTGTGGGTGGATGGTGTTGTATTGACAGCAAGGGTGGGTGTTGACTTGATGGGATGTGTGTGTGGGTGGATGGTGTTGTATTGACAGCAAGGGTGGGTGTTGACTTGATGGGATGTGTGTGTGGGTGGATGGTGTTGTATTGACAGCAAGGGTGGGTATTACTTGATGGGATGTGTGTGTGGGTGGGTGGTGTTGTATTGACAGCAAGGGTGGGTGTTACTTGATGGGATGTGTGTGTGGGTGGATGGTGTTGTATTGACAGCAAGGGTGGGTGTTGACTTGATGGGATGTGTGTGTGGGTGGGTGGTGTTGTATTGACAGCAAGGGTGGGTGTTGACTTGATGGGATGTGTGTGTGGGTGGGTGGTGTTGTATTGACAGCAAGGGTGGGTGTTGACTTGATGGGATGTGTGTGTGGGTGGATGGTGTTGTATTGACAGCAAGGTGGGTGTTGACTTGATGGGATGTGTGTGTGGGTGGATGGTGTTGTATTGACAGCAAGGGTGGGTGTTGACTTGATGGGATGTGTGTGTGGGTGGATGGTGTTGTATTGACAGCAAGGGTGGGTGTTGACTTGATGGGATGTGTGTGTGGGTGGATGGTGTTGTATTGACAGCAAGGGTGGGTGTTACTTGATGGGATGTGTGTGTGGGTGGGTGGTGTTGTATTGACAGCAAGGGTGGGTGTTACTTGATGGGATGTGTGTGTGGGTGGGTGGTGTTGTATTGACAGCAAGGGTGGGTATTACTTGATGGTGTGTGTGTGGGTGGATGGTGTTGTATTGACAGCAAGGATGGGTGTTGACATGATGGGATGTGTGTGTGGGTGGATGGTGTTGTATTGACAGCAAGGGTGGGTGTTGACTTGATGGGATGTGTGTGTGGGTGGATGGTGTTGTATTGACAGCAAGGGTGGGTGTTACTTGATGGGATGTGTGTGTGGGTGGATGGTGTTGTATTGACAGCAAGGGTGGGTGTTACTTGATGGGATGTGTGTGTGGGTGGATGGTGTTGTATTGACAGCAAGGGTGGGTATTACTTGATGGGATGTGTGTGTGGGTGGATGGTATTGTATTGACAGCAAGGGTGGGTGTTGGCATGCTGGTGTGTGTGTGGGTGGATGGTGTTGTATTGACAGCAAGGGTGGGTGTTGACTTGATGGGATGTGTGTGTGGGTGGATGGTGTTGTGTTGACAGCAAGGGTGGGTATTACTTGATGGTGTGTGTGTGGGTGGTGTTGTATTGACAGCAAGGGTGGGTGTTGGCATGCTGGTGTGTGTGTGGGTGGATGGTGTTGTATTGACAGCAAGGGTGGGTGTTGACTTGATGGGATGTGTGTGTGGGTGGATGGTGTTGTATTGACAGCAAGGGTGGGTGTTGACATGATGGGGTGTGTGTGAGTGGATGGTGTTGTGTTGACAGCAAGGGTGGGTGTTGACTTGATGGGATGTGTGTGGGTGGATGGTGTGTTGACAGCAAGGGTGGGTGTTGACTTGATGGGATGTGTGTGTGTGTGGGTGGATGGTGTTGTATTGACAGCAAGGGTGGGTGTTACTTGATGGTATGTGTGTGTGGGTGGATGGTGTTGTATTGGCAGCAAGGGTGGGTGTTGACATGATGGGGTGTGTGTGTGGGTGGATGGTGTTGTATTGACAGCAAAGGTGGGTGTTGACATGATGGGATGTGTGTGTGGGTGGATGGTGTTGTATTGACAGCAAGGGTGGGTGTTGACTTGATGGGATGTGTGTGTGGGTGGATGGTGTTGTATTGACAGCAAGGGTGGGTGTCGACATGATGGGATGTGGGTGGGTGGATGGTGTTGTATTGACAGCAAGGGTGGGTGTTGACTTGATGGGATGTGTGTGTGGGTGGATGGTGTTGTGTTGACAGCAAGGGTGGGTGTTGACTTGATGGGATGTGTGTGTGGGTGGATGGTGTTGTATTGACAGCAAGGGTGGGTGTTGACATGATGGGATGTGTGTGGGTGGATGGTGTTGTATTGACAGCAAGGGTGGGTGTTGGCATGATGGGATGTGTGTGTGGGTGGATGGTGTTGTGTTGACAGCAAGGGTGGGTGTTGGCATGATGGGTGTGTGTGGGTGGATGGTGTTGTATTGACAGCAAGGGTGGGTGTTGACATGATGGGATGTGTGTGGGTGGATGGTTGTGTTGACAGCAAGGGTGGGTGTTGACTTGATGGGATGTGTGTGGGTGGATGGTGTTGTATTGACAGCAAGGGTGGGTGTTACTTGATGGGGTGTGTGTGGGTGGATGGTGTTGTATTGACAGCAAGGGTGGGTGTTGACTTGATGGGATGTGTGTGGGTGGATGGTGTTGTATTGACAGCAAGGGTGGGTGTTGACATGATGGGATGTGTGTGTGGGTGGGTGGTGTTGTATTGACAGCAAGGGTGGGTGTTACTTGATGGGGTGTGTGTGGGTGGATGGTGTTGTATTGACAGCAAGGGTGGGTATTACTTGATGGGATGTGTGTGTGGGTGGATGGTGTTGTATTGACAGCAAGGGTGGGTATTACTTGATGGGATGTGTGTGTGGGTGGATGGGGTTGTATTGACAGCAAGGGTGGGTATTACTTGATGGGATGTGTGTGTGGGTGGATGGTGTTGTATTGACAGCAAGGGTGGGTGTTGGCATGCTGGTGTGTGTGTGGGTGGATGGTGTTGTGTTGACAGCAAGGGTGGGTGTTGACATGATGGGATGTGTGTGTGTGGATGGTGTTGTATTGACAGCAAGGGTGGGTGTTGACATGATGGGATGTGTGGGTGTGTGTGGGTGGATGGTGTTGTATTGACAGCAAGGGTGGGTGTTGACATGATGGGATGTGTGTGTGGGTGGATGTTGTTGTATTGACAGCAAGGGTGGGTGTTGACATGATGGGATGTGTGTGTGGGTGGATGGTGTTGTATTGACAGCAAGGGTGGGTATTACTTGATGGGATGTGTGCGTGGGTGGGTGGTGTTGTATTGACAGCAAGGGTGGGTGTTGACTTGATGGGATGTGTGTGTTGGTGGATGGTGTTGTATTGACAGCAAGGGTGGGTGTTGACTTGATGGGATGTGTGTGTGTGTGGGTGGTGTTGTATTGACAGCAAGGGTGGGTGTTGACATGATGGGATGTGTGTGTGGGTGGATGGTGTTGTATTGACAGCAAGGGTGGGTATTACTTGATGGGATGTGTGCGTGGGTTGGGTGGTGTTGTATTGACAGCAAGGGTGGGTGTTGACTTGATGGGATGTGTGTGTGTGGATGGTGTTGTATTGACAGCAAGGGTGGGTATTACTTGATGGGATGTGTGTGTGGGTGGATGGTGTTGTATTGACAGCAAGGGTGGGTGTTACTTGATGGGATGTGTGCGTGGGTGGGTGGTGTTGTATTGACAGCAAGGGTGGGTGTTGACTTGATGGGATGTGTGTGTGTGTGGATGGTGTTGTATTGACAGCAAGGGTGGGTGTTGACTTGATGCGATGTGTGTGTGGGTGGATGGTGTTGTATTGACAGCAAGGGTGGGTATTACTTGATGGGATGTGTGTGTGGGTGGATGGTGTTGTGTTGACAGCAAGGGTGGGTATTACTTGATGGGATGTGTGTGTGGGTGGATGGTGTTGTATTGACAGCAAGGGTGGGTGTTGACTTGATGGGATGTGTGTGTGGGTGGGTGGTGTTGTATTGACAGCAAGGTTGGGTGTTACTTGATGGGATGTGTGTGTGGGTGGGTGGTGTTGTATTGACAGCAAGGGTGGGTGTTACTTGATGGGATGTGTGTGTGGGTGGATGGTGTTGTATTGACAGCAAGGGTGGGTATTACTTGATGGGATGTGTGTGTGGGTGGATGGTGTTGTATTGACAGCAAGGGTGGGTGTTGACTTGATGGGATGTGTGTGTGGGTGGATGGTGTTGTATTGACAGCAAGGGTGGGTGTTGACATGATGGGATGTGTGTGTGGGTGGATGGTGTTGTATTGACAGCAAGGGTGGGTATTACTTGATGGGATGTGTGTGTGGGTGGATGGTGTTGTATTGACAGCAAGGGTGGGTGTTGACATGATGGGATGTGTGTGTGGGTGAATGGTGTTGTATTGACAGCAAGGATGGGTGTTACTTGATGGGATGTGTGTGTGTGTGGGTGGATGGTGTTGTATTGACAGCAAGGGTGGGTGTTACTTGATGGGATGTGTGTGGGTGGATGGTGTTGTATGACAGCAAGGGTGGGTGTTGTCATGATGGGATGTGTGTGTGTGTGGGTGGTGTTGTATTGACAGCAAGGGTGGGTGTTACTTGATGGGATGTGTGTGTGGGTGGGTGGTGTTGTATTGACAGCAAGGGTGGGTGTTACTTGATGGGATGTGTGTGTGGGTGGATGGTGTTGTATTGACAGCAAGGGTGGGTGTTGACATGATGGGTGTGTGTGGGTGGATGGTGTTGTATTGACAGCAAGAGTGGGTGTTGACTTGATGGGATGGATGTGTGGGTTTGGGTGGATGGTGTTGTGTTGACAGCAAGGGTGGGTGTTGACATGATGGGTGTGTGTGGGTGGATGGTGTTTTATTGACAGCAAGGATGGGTATTACTTGATGGTGTGTGTGTGGGTGGATGGTGTTGTATTGACAGCAAGGGTGGGTATTACTTGATGGTGTGTGTGTGGGTGGATGGTGTTGTATTGACAGCAAGGGTGGGTGTTGACATGATGGGTGTGTGTGTGGGTGGATGGTGTTTTATTGACAGCAAGGGTGGGTATTACTTGATGGTGTGTGTGTGGAAGGTGTTGTATTGACAGCAAGGGTGGGTATTACTTGATGGGGTGTGTGTGGGTGGATGGTGTTGTATTGACAGCAAGGGTGGGTGTTGACATGATGGGTGTGTGTGTGGGTGGATGGTGTTTTATTGACAGCAAGGGTGGGTATTACTTGATGGTGTGTGTGTGGGTGGTGTTGTATTGACAGCAAGGGTGGGTGTTGACATGAGGGGAGGTGGGTGGGTGGAGGGTGTGGTATGGACAGCAAGGGTGGGTGTTACTTGATGGGATGTGTGTGTGGGTGGATGGTGTTGTATTGACAGCAAGGGTGGGTGTTACTTGATGGGATGTGTGTGTGGGTGGGTGGTGTTGTATTGACAGCAAGGGTGGGTGTTACTTGATGGGATGTGTGTGTGGGTGGATGGTGTTGTATTGACAGCAAGGGTGGGTGTTGACATGATGGGATGTTTGTGTGGGTGGATGGTGTTGTATTGACAGCAAGGGTGGGTGTTGACTTGATGGGATGTGTGTGTGGGTGTGGGTGGATGGTGTTGTGTTGACAGCAAGGGTGGGTGTTGACTTGATGGGATGTGTGTGTGGGTGGATGGTGTTGTATTGACAGCAAGGGTGGGTGTTGACATGATGGGATGTGTGTGGGTGGATGGTGTTGTGTTGACAGCAAGGGTTGGTGTTGACTTGATGGGATGTGTGTGTGGGTGGATGGTGTTGTGTTGACAGCAAGGGTGGGTGTTACTTGATGGGATGTGTGTGTGGGTGGGTGGTGTTGTGTTGACAGCAAGGGTGGGTGTTACTTGATGGGATGTGTGTGTGGGTGGGTGGTGTTGTATTCACAGCAAGGGTGGGTATTACTTGATGGTGTGTGTGTGGGTGGATGGTGTTGTATTGACAGCAAGGGTGGGTATTACTTGATGCGATGTGTGTGGGTGGGTGGTGTTGTATTGACAGCAAGGGTGGGTGTTACTTGATGGGATGTGTGTGTGGGTGGATGGTGTTGTATTGACAGCAAGGGTGGGTGTTGACTTGATGGGGTGTGTGTGGGTGGATGGTGTTGTGTTGACAGCAAGGGTGGGTGTTGACTTGATGGGATGTGTGTGTGGGTGGATGGTGTTGTATATACAGCAAGGGTGGGTGTTGACATGATGGGGAGTGTGTGGGTGGATGGTGTTGTGTTGACAGCAAGGGTGGGTGTTGACTTGATGGGATGTGTGTGGGTGGATGGTGTTGTGTTGACAGCAAGGGTGGGTGTTGACTTGATGGGATGTGTGTGTGGGTGGATGGTGTTGTATTGACAGCAAGGGTGGGTGTTACTTCATGGGATGTGTGTGTGGGTGGATGGTGTTGTGTTGACAGCAAGGGTGGGTGTTGACTTGATGGGATGTGTGTGTGGGTGGATGGTGTTGTATTGACAGCAAGGGTGGGTGTTGACATGATTGGATGTGTGTGGGTGGATGGTGTTGTATTGACAGCAAGGGTGGGTGTTGGCATGATGGGATGTGTGTGTGGGTGGATGGTGTTGTGTTGTCAGCAAGGGTGGGTGTTGGCATGATGGGTGTGTGTGGGTGGATGGTGTTGTATTGACAGCAAGGGTGGGTGTTGACATGATGGGATGTGTGTGGGTGGATGGTGTTGTATTGACAGCAAGGGTGGGTGTTGACTTGATGGGATGTGTGTGGGTGGATGGTGTTGTATTGACAGCAAGGGTGGGTGTTACTTGATGGGATGTGTGTGTGGGTGGATGGTGTTGTATTGACAGCAAGGGTGGGTGTTGACTTGATGGGATGTGTGTGTGGGTGGATGTTGTTGTATTGACAGCAAGGGTGGGTGTTGACATGATGGGATGTGTGTGGGTGGATGGTGTTGTATTGACAGCAAGGGTGGGTGTTGACATGATGGGATGTGTGTGGGTGGATGGTTGTGTTGACAGCAAGGGTGGGTGTTGACTTGATGGGATGTGTGTGGGTGGATGGTGTTGTATTGACAGCAAGGGTGGGTGTTACTTGATGGGGTGTGTGTGGGTGGATGGTGTTGTATTGACAGCAAGGGTGGGTGTTGACTTGATGGGATGTGTGTGGGTGGATGGTTGTGTTGACAGCAAGGGTGGGTGTTGACATGATGGGATGTGTGTGTGGGTGGGTGGTGTTGTATTGACAGCAAGGGTGGGTGTTACTTGATGGGGTGTGTGTGGGTGGATGGTGTTGTATTGACAGCAAGGGTGGGTATTACTTGATGGGATGTGTGTGTGGGTGGATGGTGTTGTATTGACAGCAAGGGTGGGTATTACTTGATGGGATGTGTGTGTGGGTGGATGGGGTTGTATTGACAGCAAGGGTGGGTATTACTTGATGGGATGTGTGTGTGGGTGGATGGTGTTGTATTGACAGCAAGGGTGGGTGTTGGCATGCTGGTGTGTGTGTGGGTGGATGGTGTTGTGTTGACAGCAAGGGTGGGTGTTGACATGATGGGATGTGTGTGTGTGGATGGTGTTGTATTGACAGCAAGGGTGGGTGTTGACATGATGGGATGTGTGGGTGTGTGTGGGTGGATGGTGTTGTGTTGACAGCAAGGGTGGGTGTTGACATGATGGGATGTGTGTGTGGGTGGATGTTGTTGTATTGACAGCAAGGGTGGGTGTTGACATGATGGGATGTGTGTGTGGGTGGATGGTGTTGTATTGACAGCAAGGGTGGGTATTACTTGATGGGATGTGTGCGTGGGTGGGTGGTGTTGTATTGACAGCAAGGGTGGGTGTTGACTTGATGGGATGTGTGTGTTGGTGGATGGTGTTGTATTGACAGCAAGGGTGGGTGTTGACTTGATGGGATGTGTGTGTGTGTGGGTGGTGTTGTATTGACAGCAAGGGTGGGTGTTGACATGATGGGATGTGTGTGTGGGTGGATGGTGTTGTATTGACAGCAAGGGTGGGTATTACTTGATGGGATGTGTGCGTGGGTGGGTGGTGTTGTATTGACAGCAAGGGTGGGTGTTGACTTGATGGGATGTGTGTGTGTGGATGGTGTTGTATTGACAGCAAGGGTGGGTATTACTTGATGGGATGTGTGTGTGGGTGGATGGTGTTGTATTGACAGCAAGGGTGGGTGTTACTTGATGGGATGTGTGCGTGGGTGGGTGGTGTTGTATTGACAGCAAGGGTGGGTGTTGACTTGATGGGATGTGTGTGTGTGTGGATGGTGTTGTATTGACAGCAAGGGTGGGTGTTGACTTGATGCGATGTGTGTGTGGGTGGATGGTGTTGTATTGACAGCAAGGGTGGGTATTACTTGATGGGATGTGTGTGTGGGTGGATGGTGTTGTGTTGACAGCAAGGGTGGGTATTACTTGATGGGATGTGTGTGTGGGTGGATGGTGTTGTATTGACAGCAAGGGTGGGTGTTGACTTGATGGGATGTGTGTGTGGGTGGGTGGTGTTGTATTGACAGCAAGGTTGGGTGTTACTTGATGGGATGTGTGTGTGGGTGGGTGGTGTTGTATTGACAGCAAGGGTGGGTGTTACTTGATGGGATGTGTGTGTGGGTGGATGGTGTTGTATTGACAGCAAGGGTGGGTATTACTTGATGGGATGTGTGTGTGGGTGGATGGTGTTGTATTGACAGCAAGGGTGGGTGTTGACTTGATGGGATGTGTGTGTGGGTGGATGGTGTTGTATTGACAGCAAGGGTGGGTGTTGACATGATGGGATGTGTGTGTGGGTGGATGGTGTTGTATTGACAGCAAGGGTGGGTATTACTTGATGGGATGTGTGTGTGGGTGGATGGTGTTGTATTGACAGCAAGGGTGGGTGTTGACATGATGGGATGTGTGTGTGGGTGAATGGTGTTGTATTGACAGCAAGGATGGGTGTTACTTGATGGGATGTGTGTGTGTGTGGGTGGATGGTGTTGTATTGACAGCAAGGGTGGGTGTTACTTGATGGGATGTGTGTGGGTGGATGGTGTTGTATGACAGCAAGGGTGGGTGTTGACATGATGGGATGTGTGTGTGTGTGGGTGGTGTTGTATTGACAGCAAGGGTGGGTGTTACTTGATGGGATGTGTGTGTGGGTAGGTGGTGTTGTATTGACAGCAAGGGTGGGTGTTACTTGATGGGATGTGTGTGTGGGTGGATGGTGTTGTATTGACAGCAAGGGTGGGTGTTGACATGATGGGTGTGTGTGGGTGGATGGTGTTGTATTGACAGCAAGAGTGGGTGTTGACTTGATGGGATGGATGTGTGGGTTTGGGTGGATGGTGTTGTGTTGACAGCAAGGGTGGGTGTTGACATGATGGGTGTGTGTGGGTGGATGGTGTTTTATTGACAGCAAGGATGGGTATTACTTGATGGTGTGTGTGTGGGTGGATGGTGTTGTATTGACAGCAAGGGTGGGTATTACTTGATGGTGTGTGTGTGGGTGGATGGTGTTGTATTGACAGCAAGGGTGGGTGTTGACATGATGGGTGTGTGTGTGGGTGGATGGTGTTTTATTGACAGCAAGGGTGGGTATTACTTGATGGTGTGTGTGTGGGTGGTGTTGTATTGACAGCAAGGGTGGGTATTACTTGATGGGGTGTGTGTGGGTGGATGGTGTTGTATTGACAGCAAGGGTGGGTGTTGACATGATGGGTGTGTGTGTGGGTGGATGGTGTTTTATTGACAGCAAGGGTGGGTATTACTTGATGGTGTGTGTGTGGGTGGTGTTGTATTGACAGCAAGGGTGGGTGTTGACATGATGGGATGTGGGTGGGTGGATGGTGTTGTATTGACAGCAAGGGTGGGTGTTGACTTGATGGGATGTGTGTGTGGGTGGATGGTGTTGTATTGACAGCAAGGGTGGGTGTTGACTTGATGGGATGTGTGTGTGGGTGGATGGTGTTGTATTGACAGCAAGGGTGGGTGTTACTTGATGGGATGTGTGTGTGGGTGGATGGTGTTGTATTGACAGCAAGGGTGGGTGTTACTTGATGGGATGTGTGTGTGGGTGGGTGGTGTTGTATTGACAGCAAGGGTGGGTGTTACTTGATGGGATGTGTGTGTGGGTGGATGGTGTTGTATTGACAGCAAGGGTGGGTGTTGACATGATGGGATGTTTGTGTGGGTGGATGGTGTTGTATTGACAGCAAGGGTGGGTGTTGACTTGATGGGATGTGTGTGTGGGTGTGGGTGGATGGTGTTGTGTTGACAGCAAAGGTGGGTGTTGACTTGATGGGATGTGTGTGTGGGTGGATGGTGTTGTATTGACAGCAAGGGTGGGTGTTGACATGATGGGATGTGTGTGGGTGGATGGTGTTGTGTTGACAGCAAGGGTTGGTGTTGACTTGATGGGATGTGTGTGTGGGTGGATGGTGTTGTGTTGACAGCAAGGGTGGGTGTTACTTGATGGGATGTGTGTGTGGGTGGGTGGTGTTGTGTTGACAGCAAGGGTGGGTGTTACTTGATGGGATGTGTGTGTGGGTGGGTGGTGTTGTATTTACAGCAAGGGTGGGTATTACTTGATGGTGTGTGTGTGGGTGGATGGTGTTGTATTGACAGCAAGGGTGGGTATTACTTGATGCGATGTGTGTGGGTGGGTGGTGTTGTATTGACAGCAAGGGTGGGTGTTGACATGATGGGATGTGTGTGTGGGTGGATGGTGTTGTATTGACAGCAAGGGTGGGTGTTGACTTGATGGGGTGTGTGTGGGTGGATGGTGTTGTGTTGACAGCAAGGGTGGGTGTTGACTTGATGGGATGTGTGTGTGGGTGGATGGTGTTGTATATACAGCAAGGGTGGGTGTTGACATGATGGGGAGTGTGTGGGTGGATGGTGTTGTGTTGACAGCAAGGGTGGGTGTTGACTTGATGGGATGTGTGTGGGTGGATGGTGTTGTGTTGACAGCAAGGGTGGGTGTTGACATGATGGGATGTGTGTGGGTGGATGGTGTTGTATTGACAGCAAGGGTGGGTGTTACTTCATGGGATGTGTGTGTGGGTGGATGGTGTTGTGTTGACAGCAAGGGTGGGTGTTGACTTGATGGGATGTGTGTGTGGGTGGATGGTGTTGTATTGACAGCAAGGGTGGGTGTTGACATGATTGGATGTGTGTGGGTGGATGGTGTTGTATTGACAGCAAGGGTGGGTGTTGGCATGATGGGATGTGTGTGTGGGTGGATGGTGTTGTGTTGTCAGCAAGGGTGGGTGTTGGCATGATGGGTGTGTGTGGGTGGATGGTGTTGTATTGACAGCAAGGGTGGGTGTTGACATGATGGGATGTGTGTGGGTGGATGGTGTTGTATTGACAGCAAGGGTGGGTGTTGACTTGATGGGATGTGTGTGGGTGGATGGTGTTGTATTGACAGCAAGGGTGGGTGTTACTTGATGGGATGTGTGTGTGGGTGGATGGTGTTGTATTGACAGCAAGGGTGGGTGTTGACTTGATGGGATGTGTGTGTGGGTGGATGTTGTTGTATTGACAGCAAGGGTGGGTGTTGGCATGATGGGATGTGTGTGGGTGGATGGTGTTGTATTGACAGCAAGGGTGGGTGTTGACATGATGGGATGTGTGTGTGGGTGGATGGTGTTGTATTGACAGCAAGGGTGGGTGTTGACATGATGGGATGTGTGTGGGTGGATGGTGTTGTATTGACAGCAAGGGTGGGTGTTGACATGATGGGATGTGTGTGGGTGGATGGTGTTGTATTGACAGCAAGGGTGGGTGTTGACATGATGGGATGTGTGTGTGTGGGTGGATGGTGTTGTATTGACAGCAAGGGTGGGTATTACTTGATGGGATGTGTGTGTGTGGGTGGATGGTGTTGTATTGACAGCAAGGGTGGGTGTTACTTGATGGGGTGTGTGTGTGTGGGTGGATGGTGTTGTATTGACAGCAAGGGTGGGTGTTACTTGATGGGATGTGTGTGTGGGTTGATGGTGTTGTATTGACAGCAAGGGTGGGTGTTGACATGATGGGATGTGTGTGTGGGTGGATGGTGTTGTATTGACAGCAAGGGTGGGTGTTACTTGATGGGATGTGTGTGTGGGTGGATGGTGTTGTATTGACAGCAAGGGTGGGTGTTGACTTGATGGGATGTGTGTGTGGGTGGATGTTGTTGTATTGACAGCAAGGGTGGGTGTTGACATGATGGGATGTGTGTGTGGGTGGGTGGTGTTGTATTGACAGCAAGGGTGGGTATTACTTGATGGGATGTGTGTGTGGGTGGATGGTGTTATATTGACAGCAAGGGTGGGTATTACTTGATGGGATGTGTGTGTGGGTGGATGGTGTTGTATTGACAGCAAGGGTGGGTGTTGACATGATGGGATGTGTGTGTGGGTGGATGGTGTTGTATTGACAGCAAGGTTGGGTGTTACTTGATGGGATGTGTGTGGGTGGATGGTGTTGTATGACAGCAAGGGTGGGTGTTGACATGATGGGATGTGTGTGTGTGTGGGTGGTGTTGTATTGACAGCAAGGGTGGGTGTTACTTGATGGGATGTGTGTGTGGGTGGGTGGTGTTGTATTGACAGCAAGGGTGGGTGTTACTTGATGGGATGTGTGTGTGGGTGGATGGTGTTGTATTGACAGCAAGGGTGGGTGTTGACATGATGGGTGTGTGTGGGTGGATGGTGTTGTATTGACAGCAAGAGTGGGTGTTGACTTGATGGGATGGATGTGTGGGTTTGGGTGGATGGTGTTGTGTTGACAGCAAGGGTGGGTGTTGACATGATGGGTGTGTGTGGGTGGATGGTGTTTTATTGACAGCAAGGATGGGTATTACTTGATGGTGTGTGTGTGGGTGGATGGTGTTGTATTGACAGCAAGGGTGGGTATTACTTGATGGTGTGTGTGTGGGTGGATGGTGTTGTATTGACAGCAAGGGTGGGTATTACTTGATGGGGTGTGTGTGGGTGGATGGTGTTGTATTGACAGCAAGGGTGGGTGTTGACATGATGGGTGTGTGTGTGGGTGGATGGTGTTGTATTGACAGCAAGGGTGGGTATTACTTGATGGTGTGTGTGTGGGTGGTGTTGTATTGACAGCAAGGGTGGGTGTTGACATGATGGGATGTGGGTGGGTGGATGGTGTTGTATTGACAGCAAGGGTGGGTGTTGACTTGATGGGATGTGTGTGTGGGTGGATGGTGTTGTATTGACAGCAAGGGTGGGTGTTGACATGATGGGTGTGTGTGGGTGGATGGTGTTGTATTGACAGCAAGGGTGGGTGTTGACATGATGGGATGTGTGTGTGGGTGGATGGTGTTGTATTGACAGCAAGGGTGGGTGTTGACATGATGGGATGTGTGTGTGGGTGGATGGTGTTGTATTGACAGCAAGGGTGGGTGTTGACATGATGGGATGTGTGTGTGGGTGGATGGTGTTGTGTTGACAGCAAGGGTGGGTGTTGGCATGATGGGATGTGGGTGGGTGTTGACATGATGGGATGTGGGTGTGTGTGTGGGTGGATGGTGTTGTGTTGACAGCAAGGATGGGGGTTGACATGATGGGATGTGGGTGGTTGTTGACATGATGGGATGTGTGGGTGTGTGTGGGTGGATGGTGTTGTGTTGACAGCAAGGGTGGGTGTTGACATGATGGATGTGTGTGGGTGGATGGTGTTGTGTTGACAGCAAGGGTGGGTGTTGACATGATGGATGTGTGTGGGTGGATGGTGTTGTGTTGACAGCAAGGGTGGGTGTTGACATGGTGGGATGTGGGTGGGTGTTGACATGATGGGATGTGGGTGTGTGTGTGGGTGGATGGTGTTGTGTTGACAGCAAGGATGGGTGTTGACATGATGGGATGTGGGTGGGTGTTGACATGATGGGATGTGTGGGTGTGTGTGGGTGGATGGTGTTGTGTTGACAGCAAGGGTGGGTATTACTTGATGGGATGTGTGTGTGGGTGGATGGTGTTGTATTGACAGCAAGGGTGGGTGTTGACATGATGGGGTGTGTGTGGGTGGGTGGTGTT
>JAWQFJ010001269.1:174139-233121 GCA_034096865.1 Theodoxus fluviatilis
GGCCTCCACACCGCAAACTCGGCCTCCACACCGCAACTCGGCCTCCACACCGCAACTCGGCCTCCACACCGCAACTCGGCCTCCACACCGCAACTCGGCCTCCACACCGCAACTCGGCCTCCACACCGCAACTCGGCCTCCACACCGCAACTCGGCCTCCACACCGCAACTCGGCCTCCACACCGCAACTCGGCCTCCACACCGCAACTCGGCCTCCACACCGCAACTCGGCCTCCACACCGCAACTCGGCCTCCACACCGCAACTCGGCCTCCACACCGCAACTCGGCCTCCACACCGCAACTCGGCCTCCACACCGCAACTCGGCCTCCACACCGCAACTCGGCCTCCACACCGCAACTCGGCCTCCACACCGCAACTCGGCCTCCACACCGCAACTCGGCCTCCACACCGCAACTCGGCCTCCACACCGCAAACTCGGCCTCCACACCGCAACTCGGCCTCCACACCGCAAACTCGGCCTCCACACCGCAACTCGGCCTCCACACCGCAAACTCTGCCTCCACACCGCAAACTCGGCCTCCACACCGCAACTCGGCCTTCACGGCGCGGATCGCGGCAACTGGCGAAGCTCATCGGCTATAAGTTTACAGAATCAGATGATTGATGCTTGTTTCGTGCGGATGTGGGCTTGGTCAGAGAGTGAAATACGGGCTTGGTCAGAGAGTGAAATACGGGCTTGGTCAGAGAGTGAAATACGGTCTACGCCGTTACTAGTGTTAGATAAATGAATGGGCACAGTACACGTATCGTTTGAAACTACTCCACATTTTCTCACGAGTTCTTGACCACTGGCTTGACATCGGAGAAGCGAATGATGTGAACGGAATGGAGGAGAGTTACAATGAGAATTGGATGCGTACGGTGAGAATCAGATGTGCAAACGTTGTGGATGACTCGGCAGATTTTGATTAATGACGGATCTTTCTTCCTTCGTTCCTTCCTCTTGTGCTTAGAATAGGGAAATTATGGAAATCGGATTTTTCAGCTGTAGGGCTTGTTAGCTTTTGCCATCTCTTCATTTGTCCCGTTTTAATGAGGAAAATGACACTGTTGCTGACACCGCCAGAAGTTGTGTTTGTACGTGCTTGCGTAAGTGTCCGAATGTGCGTAGGTACGCGCGCACGTGTCTCGTGTCCGTGTATAAGCTGTCTCCTCCGCATCCTTGAGACCCACTCCAGTGCGTGATAGTGCATGGAATTGCGTGATAGTGCATGGAATTGCGTGATAGTGCATGGGATTGCGTGATAGTGCATGGGATTGCGTGATAGTGCATGGAATTGCGTGATAGTGCATGGAATTGCGTGATAGTGCATGGGATTGCGTGATAGTGCATGGAATTGCGTGATAGTGCATGGAATTGCGTGATAGTGCATGGAATTGCGTGATAGTGCATGGAATTGCGTGATAGTGCATGGAATTGCGTGGAAAAGCGTGGTCCTGCGTGGAAATGCGTGGTCTTGCGTGGAGGAGAAAGGGCTGCAAGGAGGACGGTGGCGGACACTGCGGGTTGCGTGACTGGCGCTGGGGAGGCAGTGTACGCGCAGGGAAGAATCAATCGACCCCGCGACCCCGCCTGCCTTTCTCCCCTGAGTAGACGATGATAACCCGTGTAGGCATACATCCCTCTCCAACCCCGCCTCTCTCTCTCTCTCTCTCTCTCTCTCTCTCTCTCTCTGTCTCCTGTCTCTCTCTCTCTCTCTCTCTCTCTCTCTCTCTGCCTCGCTATGTGCCTCTCTCTGTGCCTCTCTCTGTCTCTCTCTCTCTCTGTCTCCTGTCTCTCTCTCTCTCTCTCTCTCTCTCTCTGCCTCGCTATGTGCCTCTCTCTGTGCCTCTCTCTGTTCCTCTCTCTCTCTGTCTGTCTGTCTCTCTCTGCCTCCTCTCTCTCTCTCTCTCTCTCTCTCTCTCTCTGCCTCGCTCTGTGCCTCTCTCTCTGTCTCTCTGTCTCTGTCTGTCTGTCTCTCTCTCTCTCTCTCTCTCTCTCTCTCTCTCTTTCTGTCTCTCTCTCTCTCTCTCTCTCTCTCTCTCTCTCTCTCTCTCTCTCTCTCTCTCTCTCTCTCTCTCTCTCTGTCTCTCTCTCTCTCTCTCTCTCTCTCTCTCTCTCTCTCTCTCTCTCTCTCTCTCTCTCTCTCTCTCATGCGCATTCTTCCTGATCATTCCTAATTGTACATGCCGCCTCTTCCCCTTCCTTCTTCCCAATATTTTCTCTTGCTTCTTCATCCCATAAATACCCACGCTATTACCTACCTAAATACATACCTCAATGCCTACCTCTCTATGGCTGCTTGGGGCTGCCCCTGGCTGAGCTACTGGAGCAGGCCCTGGCTGAGCTACTGGAGCAGGCCCCTGGCTGAGCTACTGGAGCAGGCCCTGGCTGAGCTACTGGAGCAGGCCCCTGGCTGAGCTACTGGAGCAGGCCCCTGGCTGAGCTACTGGAGCAGGCCCTGGCTGAGCTACTGGAGCAGGCCCCTAAAGCCCTGCACCCAGGGGTTGCAGCTGACGAGTGGGCAGTGAGCGTCTTTGGTGTGTGTGGCACTTCTGCCGTGTGGTGAAGGCAGCGAAACAGGTTCGGCGCCCGCGTCTGTGACTGGCAGTCCTCTGTGACTGGCAGTCCTCTGTGACTGGCAGTCCTCTGTGACTGGCAGTCCTCTGTGACTGGCAGTCCTCTGTGACTGGCAGTCCTCTGTGACTGGCAGTCCTCTGTGACTGGCAGTCCTCTGTGACTGGCAGTCCTCTGTGACTAGTCCTCTGTGACTCGCAGTCCTCTGTGACTCGCAGTCCTGTGACTCGCAGTCCTCTGTGACTCGCAGTCCTCTGTGACTCGCAGTCCTCTATGACTCGCAGTCCTCTGTGACTCGCAGTCCTCTGTGACTCGCAGTCCTCTGTGTCTAGTCCTCTGTGACTCGCAGTCCTCTGTGACTCGCAGTCCTCTGGGACTCGCAGTCCTCTGGGACTCGCAGTCCTCTGTGACTCGCAGTCCTCTGTGACTAGTCCTCTGTGACTCGCAGTCCTCTGTGACTCGCAGTCCTCTGTGACTCGCAGTCCTCTGTGACTCGCAGTCCTTTGTGAAAGGCAGTCCTCCCTGACTGGTGCCGATGGGATGCCGCAGAGGCAATATCTATGGACGACTACCTGTGACGAGCCTGCTCAACTTCTGTGCAGAGACTGCAGCAGCGGATCGCTGAGGTTTTTACTGGCTGTAACAGTCCGCTCCTCGAATTCCACACAGGCACACGCACACATAGTTGGACGCGCCTGCATGCGCGTGTGCATGCCGAGCGCGCGCACACATGCAAATACACACATCTTCTTTGCGATTATTGCTAAAGATGTGGCAACAATGATGAATGTGCTCTTCTGACGTTGGGCTCAGCGTTCAATATGTTTTTCACGCACGCGCGCAAGCAAGCATGCACGCACGCGCGCGCGCGCACCATCTCTTTGTCGTTGTTGTCGTCGAAGTCTTCGTTATCGTTGTCATCGTCGTCGTCGATGTTTGTTGCTGTCGTCGCCCTCAGGCCTGGTCAGTGCAGGAAAGTCCTCAGGCCTGGTCAATGCAGGAAAGTCCTCAGGCCTGGTCAGTGCAGGAAAGTCCTCAGGCCTGGTCAATGCAGGAAAGTCCTCAGGCCTGGTCAGTGCAGGACAAGTCGCCCTCAGGCCTGGTCAGTGCAGGACGAGTCGTCCTCAGGCCTGGTCAGTGCAGGACAAGTCGCCCTCAGGCCTGGTCAGTGCAGGACAAGTCGCCCTCAGGCCTGGTCAGTGCAGGACAAGTCGCCCTCAGGCCTGGTCAGTGCAGGACAAGTCCTCAGGCCTGGTCAATGCAGGAAAGTCCTCAGGCCTGGTCAGTGCAGGACAAGTCGCCCTCAGGCCTGGTCAGTGCAGGACGAGTCCTCAGGCCTGGTCAGTGCAGGACAAGTCGCCCTCAGGCCTGGTCAGTGCAGGACAAGTCGCCCTCAGGCCTGGTCAGTGCAGGACAAGTCGCCCTCAGGCCTGGTCAGTGCAGGACAAGTCGCCCTCAGGCCTGGTCAGTGCAGGACAAGTCCTCAGGCCTGGTCAGTGCAGGACGAGTCGCCCTCAGGCCTGGTCAGTGCAGGACGAGTCGCCCTCAGGCCTGGTCAGTGCAGGACAAGTCGCCCTCAGGCCGTCTCTTGGCATGTGCAGTGCAGGGACGACGTAAGTCACGCTCAGGGCCGCTGGTCAGCTGCAGGCGAAGCCGAGTCACGCTCTCCGGTCGAGACCTTTCATGGCCCGCGGATTATTTTATTTCTCCAGTGTCAAGTTTGACAAGTCTGCATTCGCCCTCTCTTTTACAGAGGAGTGATAGGAGACCTGGGTCAGTGCAGGTATCAAAGTCCCTCAGGCATATCTGGTTGTTCTTGACCTTACGTGCTCAACACCGTGCAGGGACGAGTCCTCGATAGCGACCTGGTCAGGGCCGGAACGACGTCCGCGTACTTTATTCAGGGATTGCGCTTACTGTAACATAGGTGCAGCGACGGAGATCTCCTCTCTATCTCTCGACCTTTCCAGTGTACGCGCTGGTCAGTGCATGGACGACCTGGAATTTATTGATGCAGGCAACACTCTCTGTGTTCCGCAGGGATTCACTGAGCCAAAGGTCACTCAGGGCCTTTTTCCATCTCGCGCCTTGTGCCTAGTCTACACGTTCTCGGCACATCGCATGGTCCCTGTGTTTATGCGCCATGCACAATCTCCCCGTGCGCCAGACCTGTCGTTTTGCCTGTGGCAGTGCCACCCACAGTGCGTACTTAGCCCTGGCAGTACTTTTTCTTGCCCTGGCATGCAGTCTTCTTTCCCTGAGCATTTAGCTGACCCACTTGCCTCATTCTCGGTCGCCCTGTCTTCCTTGCTGGCTGCCTGCCTCTCCGGAGGGGCACCTGCGCTCCTGCACTGCGTTGTAAATAAAAAAGAAGACATGAAAACCCAAAGTGACACTCATTCCATCGATATTTCTCTCTTGCAGCAGGGAGGAGGCTCCGTGTAGGACAGTCCCCCAGGCGAGCGTTTCTGGGCCAGATTGATGAATACAGCGAATGTGCTGGTGAGTTGGGCGGCCTTGCTTCTGTTAAGTTTAGTTCCAGACGCTCTAGTTAATTGTTTGCGGTTTGTGTGTGTCGTAGTGTGGGTTAGGCAATACAGTAGGAAATATGAGACCTAGTGACATGAGCCTTGTAGAGTACTGTTGCGCAGCTATTTGACAGGGTAAGAGCTCGAGAGATTCCATTTATAGATGACGGAATGAGCCAGTGCGTAAGCCTGCGGTCATGCGCATGAAGCTATTACTCCTTATTCACTGGCTGGGAACTAAAGGACAATTTAGATGATGTTATGCTTCTCCTCAAGTCATTGACGATATTTACATTTACTGAATAGTGCCTTCAAACTGATTTGGACCTTCCTTACATAAGGCTACTTAAGCCTAGATGTTGTATGTTCTGCCAGGATAAAGTTATTATATTTTAATCATTGTTATGAGGAAAATGGAAGTAGGAATTTAGCTTAACCGGAAAAGGGTCGGGACGGGTGTGGGGGGTGTTGGAATTAATAAACGTGATAAATAAGTATATGTAGTATTTTCTCTATTATATTATTATTACTTGTTTATAGTAAACTTGTGTGTTTATTTGTATGTTGGTTGGTATTCCGGCCAATCTTCGGCTATGAGTTTATTTGATGAAACCTGAAAAACACGACTATGGTTATGCTATATGAAGGATAACTTTGTGAATCATTGTCGTTGGATGATTTGTGTATATTTTGAGGAACGTCGTATTTGGGAGTTCATGATGAGAAAATACTTGGCCTCGGATGTCACAGCCGTGTTTTGGAATTAAGATAAGAGTGCCTTGGACGAATCAAATTTCTTTTTTCCCCCCATCTTTCATTTCCTTTTTTTTTTCACTTTTTTCCCCCTTCTTTTTCCTTGCCCCTCCCTTTTCCCCTCTCCTTCCCTTTTTCAGAGAGAGACTTTTTTTCTCTTTGGGGGCATCGACACCGATTTAGCCCTTTTGCACCAAGATTTGGAAGGTGACAATGCAGATGATCTTAGCAGCCCTGAGCCGATGCGTGACTCGTGACGTCAGCCACGCCAGCACATGAGCCAGTGCCGCGCTACACCCCCAATTACCTCGCCCTTGCATGGCGGATCGGCCGACGCCGAGCTACGCTCTTCAGTTTGGCGATGCTACAACTGACGTGCACCGGAGTCGTCGCGTTTACTATCAATAAATGTACAGAGAGATTCAATGATAGCTGATCCGAGCGTGAAAACCACCCAACTCGATTTTGTACTTTTTCTAAACTAATATCGGCAGGATATCCTAGAGAAAGAAACTTATCCTAGACCAAGACGAGACCAAACGTCTCTGGTGGTGATTATTTATTGCTTTTCAGTCGTTTCAGTAGGAAATGAAAATTCGACAAATCGCAAGATTTAGACAAACTACACACATTGTATCAAGAGACAAGATCGAGGTTTCTTTGCAGCATTATTATGGTTCAGCGAGGGACCCTATTCTGGAAATTGGACCGAAAAAATAATAAAATTATTTTTTTTTAGAATGTGAGAGATTATAGCACTGGTCGACGCGCGATTGCTCGGTGAAAATGTAGCCAAGGTTCAGAGGTAACTAATGGAGGTTAGCTAACACTCGACCTTGGATGCTGTTGACAACCTGCCGACTTTTTTGATTTCCAGGCAACGACTTGAAGGAGCCATATCAGAGTGCGACGGAAACCGTCTTTTTGCTCCACCCTACGGACGTAATGCTTCACAGGCCTGGGCGGGGTTGTATACGATTTGCGCCAAGTGTATTCATCAGAATCATCCAACACGTGAGTTCGTTTCCTTACACAAATCATAAACGACATAGATTTCACAAGTTCTTCAATGCAGTCGGTGTATTCTTTCATCATAACTCATCGACATTCAGATACCACATCATCAACACACAAGTTTACTACAAACAATGAATAATAATAATATAGAGGAATAATACAATATTCTTCATTTCACCTCGTATTATTCTTCCTGTTATAAATCCTTCATTTTCCCTCATTCAGTGATAAATATAAAGATAATTAACTGGCATACATAAAACCACGGTCAATCCAGTGTTTGCGCACTTCGTTCTAAGGACTTAGATAGAGAGCATACATCATGTCTCCAGACAGCGGAATAAAGGAGTAATGCTTAACTGCATGACCCGCACAGCTCGAGCTCGTGCGCAACGTTAATCTACGGCTCTGTCACTTAGAGCTTCATGTTTCCCTACTGGTAGTATGTGTACGTATGCTGTGTTGTGGTGTCGTGTGTGAGGTTCAAGAGGGCGGTGGCTTTTGTATTGATGGGGGTGAGAGGAGGCTGCTCGTCGGTTTTGGTAGGACATGGTGAGGGGGGGTGAGGGTCATGGTATGGATGTGCTAGCAGGCCGAGTTGGAGAGGGTGTGGTGAAGGACCCGGTTTGCAAAGATGGGGTTGGGATAAGGAGTAAGATTATAGGAAGGCGGAGTTTTGAGTAGGCAGGCGAAGTTTGGAAGTAGGAGTTGAGAGTTTCTTGAGTCCGGAGGTGTATGATGTTTTGAGTAGGAGGCTTTGAGGGTTTGAGTAGGAGGGAGCAGGGTATGTGTGTAGAGGGAGGAAGATGGGTGTAGGTAGGCGTGAGAGGGGTGTTGTTATAGGGAGGAGAGGGTTGAGTAGGAGTGAGAGAGAGGTTCTCTTTGAAGGGGTCGTGAAGCGGAGGATTGAGGGTTGTTTTGTAGGAGGAGAGGGCTGTGATAGGAGCGAGGAGCGTTCTGTTGTTGGGAGGAGAGGGTTTGAGCCCTAGGGAACCAAGGAGAGTGGTTGGATGGAGTAGGAGGAGCTGACGTTGTGTAGGGAGTGAGGAAGTGGTTGAGTTGAGGAAGAGAACTGAGGGTTGTGTAGGAGGATTTGAGCGTGTGTGTATGGGAGCGAGAGGGTTAGTTGTCTTAGAGTGGACAAGGTTGTTTGTTGTTAGCGGGGGTATTGAGACGAGTGGTGTGGGTGATGGGGAGTAGCGCGTCTATGTTAGTTAGGGAGGCGGTAACAGAGCGCGTGTGAGTAAGGCGGAGGGGTTATGAGTGAGTGAGGAAGAGCGTTGGGTATAGTAGGGAGGTAATGACGTGTTGTGTAGGGATGGAGAGGGTTGGTTGTGAGGTACGAGCATAGTCGTCTGTGATAGGAGGACAACGGTGGTGTGTGTAGGGGAGGAGAGGGGTTGTGTTTTGCATGAGGAGGGCGATGAGCGTATTGAGCAGTGGCGTGGAGAGTGGCTTAGGGAGGAGCGAGGGGCCGCGTTGAGTCAGGATGGGAGGAGGGTGAGAGGGTTGTAGAGTGTAGGGAGGAGAGTGGGTTGATGTAGGAGGATGGAGAGGTTGGTGTAGGGTAGGAGAGGCGCGTTGTAGTAAGTGTTCTGCGTATCGTAGTCAAGAGGAGCTAGAGCGGTTTGTGTAGAGGAGCGGTGTGTGTAGGGCGATTTATGACGGGTTGTGCTAAGTATGGAGGCGAGTGTTTGCATGTAAGGAGGAGCTGTTGCTAGCAGGCAGGAGAGGTGTTGTACTGTGTAGGTGCGAGAGTGTTTTTTTGTGTAGGGAGGAAGGAAGGTGTTGCTGTAGGAGGAGAGCGTTGTGTAGGGAGGAGAGGGTTGTTTTTGAGTAGAGGAGAGGGATTGGTATGCAGATGAGGGCTATAAGCTGTAGGAGGCGAGTTTTGCGTGTTCGGACGGAGAGGCGTTGTGTATGGGAGGAGAGGGTTTGAGTAGGAGGAGAGGGTTGCGTGTATGGAGGTAGAGGTGAGTTCGTGTAGGAGCGAGAAGCGTTGTGTAGTAGGAGGAGAGGTTGGAGTAGGAGGAGAGGGTTGAGTAGGGAGGAGAGGGGTGTTTAGGAGGAGAGCGGTTGTGTAGTGAGGAGAGGTTGTGTAGGGAGGGGTTGTGTAGGGAGAGGGAGGGTTGAGTAGAGGAGAGGGTTGTGTAGGAGGAGAGGGTTGTGTAGGGAGGAGAGCGTTGTGTAGGAGGAGAGGGGTTGTGTAGGAGGAGAGGGGTTGTGTGGGGAGTGGTAGGAGAGGGTTGTAGTAGGGAGGAGAGTCGTTGAGTAGGAGGGAGAGCGTTGTTGTTGAGTGAGGAGAGCGTTGTGTAGGAGGAGAGGGTTGTAGGATGGATGAGAGTTGATGTGAGAGAGGGTTGTGTAGGAGGAGAGCGTTGTGTAGGGAGGAGAGGGTTGAGTAGGAGGAGAGGGTTGAGTAGGAGGAGAGGGTTGTGTAGGGAGGAGAGGGTTGTGTAGGGAGGAGAGGGTTGAGTAGGAGGAGAGCGTTGTGTAGGAGGAGAGGGTTGAGTAGGAGGAGAGGGTTGTGTAGGGAGGAGAGGGTTGAGTAGGAGGAGAGCGTTGTGTAGGGAGTTGTGAGGAGAGGGGGTTGTGTAGGGGTAGTGGAGGTGTGCGTGTGTAGTGAGGAGAGGGTTGTGTAGGGAGGTTTGAGAGAGGGTTTGTGTAGGGGAGGTTGAGTTTGAGTAGGAGTGAGAGAGGTGTGATTGTAGGAGGAGAGGTTGTGTAGGGAGGAGCAGAGTAGGATTGTTAGTAGGGAGGAGAGCGTTGTGTAGGGAGGAGAGTGTTGAGTAGGAGGAGAGGGTTGTGTAGGGAGGAGAGTTTTGAGTAGGAGGAGAGGGTTGTGTAGGAGGAGAGGGTTGTGTAGGAGGAGAGGGTTGTGTAGGGAGGAGAGGGTTGTGTAGGGAGGAGAGGGTTGAGTAGGAGGAGAGGGTTGTGTAGGAGGAGAGGGTTGTGTAGGAGGAGAGGGTTGTGTAGGGAGGAGAGGGTTGTGTAGGGAGGAGAGGGTTGTGTAGGGAGGAGAGGGTTGTGTAGGAGGAGAGGGTTGAGTGGAAGGTGAGAGAGGAGAGGTTGGTAGGAGTGGATGGAGCGGAGTGGTTGTAGGAGGAGAGGTTGTTGGATGGAGGGTTGTGTAGGAGGAGGACGGGGTTTTGGGTTGAGTGGAGGAGAGGTTGTGTTGTGAGGAGAGGTGGTAGAGGAGAGGGGTGTGTAGGAGGAGAGTGTGTGTGTAGGTGTAGGAGGGGAATTGTGTAGGAGGTAGGATGTGTGTGTAGGAGAGAGCGTTGTTGTGATTTAGGGAGGAGAGGGTTGATTAGGAGGAGGTTAGTTTGGGTGAGTAGGAGGAGAGGTTGTTCGAGTTGTGTAGGGAGGAGAGGGTTGAGTAGGAGGAGAGGTGTGTGTAGGTAGGGATTGAGTGGGGGAGTGGTAGAGATGTAGGGTTGGAGGAGGTTGATGGTGAGAGTGTTGTGTAGGGAGGGGAGAGGTATTGTGTAGGGAGGAGAGGATTGTGTAGGAGGAGAGGGTTGTGTAGGGAGGAGAGGGTTGTGTAGGGAGGAGAGGGTTGAGTAGGAGGAGAGGGTTGTGTAGGAGGACAAGGTTGTGTAGGGAGGAGAGGGTTGTGTAGGGGGAGAGGGTTGTGTAGGAGGTAACCCGGTCTTACTCCTGGGTGGGGAGAAGCAATGCGAGTTAAGCATCTTGCTCAAGGATGCAACTCCGGGAACCGCGCAGCTTCGAACGCCGTACCCACTGGCCGCAAGCGACTGTAGGTCCAGCGCGCTAACCACTCGGCCACAGAGCCCCATACACATACAAACACATACACATACTCACAAATACACACACACATACACACACACACATACTCACACACATATACACACATATACACACATATACACATACACACACATATACACGCACACACACATATACAAACACACACACACGATTTGCCTGTTCATCTCTTCTACTCATTCTCTCTCTCTCTCTCTCTCTATGTGTGTATCTCTCTCTCTCCCCCTACCCCCCCCCCCCCCCCTCTCTCCCTATTTCTCTCTCCCTCTCTCTCTCTCTCTCTCTCTCTCTCTCTCTCTCTCTCTCTCTCTCTCCCCTCCTCCTCTCCCCCACCCTCTCCCCAACCCTCTCTATCCAACCCACCACCCTTCTTCCCTTCCCCCCCCTTTCCCCAGACACCCCCCCCCCCACCTTCTTCCCTTCCTCCCCCTTTCCCCAGCTACCCCCCCCCACTCTCTCTCTCTCTCTCTCTCTCTCTCTCTCTCTCTCTCTCTCTCTCTCTCTCTCACCACATTTGAATATTTTGCCTCAAGGGCTGAATGTAAGAAAGGCACTACTGCCTAATTCACTACCCTTGTAAAATAAAGTTCGTTCGTTCGTTCGTTCGTCTTCTCTCTCTCTCTCTCTCTCTCTCTCTTTCTCTCTCTCTCTCTTTCCCCCCCCCCTCTCTCCCCCTCTCTCTCCCCCCCTCCCCCCCTCTCTCTCTCCCCTCCCCCCCCCCTCTCTCTCTCTCTTCCTCGATGTCTGTCGATCAGTCCATTTGTCCCCCCCCCCCCCAATCTCTCTCTCACTATGTTTATGCCTGTCAGCCAGTCCTTTTGTCTTCCTACTCTCTCTCGCTCTCTCTCTCTCTCTCTCTCTCTCTCTCTCTCTCTCTCTCGCTTCCTCGTTGTCTGTCGATCAGTCCATTTGTCCCCCCACCACATCTCTCTCTCTCTCTCTCTCTCTCTCTCTCTCTCTCTCTCTCTCTCTCTCTCTCTCTCTCTCTCTCTGCCTATCAGCCAGTCCTGTTGTTCTTCCTACTCTCTTTCTCTCTCTTTCTTTCTCTTTCTCTCTCTCTCTCTCTGCCTGTCAGTCCTTCTGTCTATCTGTCAGTCCTTCTGCCTTCCTACTCTCTTCCTACTCTCTCTCTCTCTCTCTCTCTCTCTGTGCCAGTCAGTCCTTGTGTCTTCCTACTCTCTCTCTCTCTCTCTCTCTCTCTCTGCCAGTCAGTCCTTTTGTCTTCCTACTCTCTCTTATCTCTCTCTCTCTCTCTCTCTCTCTCTCTCTCTCTGTGCCAGTCAGTCCTTTTGTCTTCCTACTCTCTGTCTCTCTCTCTGTCTCTGTCTCTCTCTCTCTCTCTCTCTCTCTCTCTCTCTCTCTCTCTCTCTGCCAGTCAGTCCTTTTGTCTTCCTACTCTCTCTTCTCTGTCTGTCTGTCTGTCTGTCTGTCTGTCTCTCTCTCTCTCTCTCTCTCTCTCTCTCTCTCTCTCTCTCTCTCTCTCTCTCTCTCTCTCTGTGTCCTTCTGAGTGTCAGGCCCCATTCTTGAAACCCATATAGCCACGAGGTGTTGCACTGTCATGTAGGAATGAGGGAGCATAGCGATGTGTTGCACTGCCGTGGAGGAATGAGCGAGCATAGCGAGGTGTTGCACTGTCATGTAGGAATGTAGGAGCATAGTGAGGTGTTGCACTGTCATGTAGGAATGTAGGAGCATAGTGAGGTGTTGCACTGCTGTGGTGGAATGAGGGAGCATAGCGAGGTGTTGCACTGCTGTGGTGGAATGAGGGAGCATAGCGAGGTGTTGCACTGCTGTGGTGGAATGAGGGAGCATAGCGAGGTGTTGCACTGCCGTGGAGGAATGAGCGAGCATAGCGAGGTGTTGCACTGCTGTGGTGGAATGAGGGAGCATAGCGAGGTGTTGCACTGCTGTGGTGGAATGAGGGAGCATAGCGATGGGGTCGATCGTGGGGAGCAGATAGCGGTTAGCGGGGTGGCTGGCGGAGGCAGCGCGCTCACGCAATCACTGGCGTGTCAAGGTCACTGGCGTGTCAAGGTCACTGGCGTGCCGCCGCTAGCGCCAGCCTGCAATCAATTCCACCCTGCTCGCCTGCCGCCGTCTTCTCCCCGCCGTCACGAGTGTGTGGTCGGTGGTTCGAATCTCGCTTTTGCTCTATACAAACTTTTTGGGGGTTTCTAATTGACATAGTAATGCCACGAAAGAAGGAAAGTTTTATGGGAAATGGGTAATAACGTTAAGACCATTCTTACTCTCCTCACACACACACACACACACACACACACACACACACACACACACACACACACACACACACACACACACACACACTTCCTTTTTCTGCATGAGTTTTTGACTCACATGCGAAGCAAAAGTGAGTCTATGTACTCACCCGTTTCGTCCGTCCGGGCGTCCGTAACAAACGTTAACGTTGGATTTTTCTCGGAGACTATTAAGTCTATCAACATGATGATGTATGATGACAAGGCGTCAAAAAACATACATAGTGACTTGACCTTGCTTCAAGGTCAAGGTCGCAGGGGCCGTAAATGTTGTATAAAAACAGCCATTTTCACATTTTCCCAATTTTCTCTGAAGTTTTTGAGATTGGATACCTGACCTATATATGGTGTATAGGGCAAAGTAATCCCTATCTTTTGATACTAGATTGATTGACCTTGCTTCAAGGTCAAGGTCACAGGAGCTCTTTAAAGTAGGATTGTATACATATTCCAAACTTCATAACATTGTAGTACTCATGCTATACTTTCACCCTGAACTATGGAACTTCATAACATTGTAGTACACATGCTATACTTTCATACTAGGTCACCCGTGTCGTCCGTCCGGGCGTCCCGCGTCCTGTAATCCGTAAAAAACTTAAACGTTGGATTTTTCTCGGAGACTATTAAGTCTATCAACAATTTGGCATGATGGTGTAGGATGACAAGGCGTCAAAACACATACATAGTGACTTGACCTTGCTTCAAGGTCAAGGTCGCAGGAGCTCTTTAAAGTTGGATTGTATACATATTTTGAAGTGACCTTGACCCTGAACTATGAAAGATAACTTCCAAACTTCATAACAATGCAGTACACATGTTATACTTTCATGAGACACATTTGGTCACATATCATCAAGGTCAAGGTCATTTCGACCCTTATGAAATGTGACCAAAATGGGGTAGTGAACCACTAAAAGTGACCATATCTCATGGTAGAAAGTGCCAATAAGCACCATTGTGCTTCCTATGTCTTGAATTAACAGCTTTGTGTTGCATGACCTTGGATGACCTTCGGTCAAGGTCACGTGTATTTTTTTTTAGGAAAACTGTGTAAAGCAGTTCTTAGTGTATGATGTCATTGCTAGGTTTAGTCGTTTGACCTTGACCTTGAAGGTCACCTGAAGGTCAAGGTCATGTAAAGGTCAATGCCATGTAACGGTCAAGGTCAAGCACGTGAGTCGTATGGGCTTTGCCCTTCTTGTTATTAAATACTGTAGATTGAGTGGGTTGAGTGGATTGCGGATTGAGTGGCGCGCCGATGGTTGCAGATTTTCGTTAGCTATAACGTATACGTAAGCAAATAGAAACTCATGCATGAATTTAGGTGTTGCGGGCACTCTCTCTCTCTCTCTCTCTCTCTCTCTCTCTCTCTCTCTCTCTCTCTCTCTCTCTCTCTCTCTCTCTCTCTCTCTCTCTCTCTCCCTCCCTCCCTCCCTCCCTCTCCCTCCCTCCCTCCCTCCCTCCCCTCCCTCCCTCCTCCCTCCCACCCTTCCTCCCTCCGTCCGCCTCCCCTCCCTACTCCATCCCTCCTCCTCCCTCTCTCTCTCTCTCTCTCTCTTCTCCTCCTCTCTCGTTCTCTCTCTCTCTCTCTCTCTCTCCTACTCTCTCTCTCTCGCTCATCTCCCCCTCCCTCCCTCCCTCCCTCCCTCTCCCCCTCTCTCTCTCTCTCTCTCTCGTCTCTCTCTCTCTCTCACTCTCTCTCTCTCTCTCTCTCTCTCTCTCTCTCCTCTCCCTACCCCCCCCCCCCACCCCACCCCCACGCCCCAACCCGCACCCCTCTCTCTCTCTCTCTCTCTCTCTCTCTCTCTCTCTCTCTCTCTCTCTCTCTCTCTCGCTCGCTCGCTCGCTCGCTCGCACGCTCTCCCCTCCCTCCCTCCTCCCTCCCTCACTCCGCCCCTCTACTCCTCTCTTCTCCTCCTCCCCCCCCCCCCCTCCCCCGGTGGTAGACTTTGTTTTCTGTGATGAAAAGGGAAGTGTCATGGCACAGACGGCCAGCCACACAGCCTGTCTGGCAGGCGTGCTTTCTTGTTGCAGGCACCTGTACACCCTCAGCCGCGAGGAGGGCGTGAGCGAGCCGGACCAGACCATCGAGATATCCTTTGTGTACACATATAGCAGCACCACTGTGGACGTACCTTTGTAGCTTGTGCTCATTGTTGTAGCGGCCATGTGGATAGTGTGTGTGTGTGTCTGTGTGTGTGTGTGTGTGTGTGTGTGTGTGTGTGTGTGTGTGTGTGTGTGTGTGTGTGTGTGTGTGTGTGTGTGTGTGTGTGTGTGTGTGTGTGACTGTGTGTGTGTGTGTGTGTGTGTGTGTGTGTGTGTGTGTGTGTGTGTGTGTGTGTGTGTGTGTGTGTGTGTGTGTGTGACTGTGTGTGTGTGTTTGTGTCTGTGCGTGTGTGTTTGTGCATGTGTGTTTGTGAGTGTGTGTGTGTGTGTGTTTGTGTGTGTGTGTCTGTACATATGTGATTGTGCGTGAATGTTTGTGCGTGCGTGCGTGTGTGTGTGTGTGTGTGTGTGTGTGTGTGTGTGTGTGTGTGTGTGACTGTGTGTGTGTTTGTGTGTGTGTGACTGTGTGTGTGAATGTGTGTGTGTGACTGACTCTGTGTGTGTTTGTGTGTGTGTGTATGAGTGTGTGTTTGTGCGTGTATATTTGTGTGTGTGTGTGTGTGTGTGTGTGTGAGTGTGTGTGTGTGTATGACTGTGTGTGTGTGTGTGTGTGTGTGACTGTGTGTGTGTGTGTGTGTGTGTGACTGACTCTGTGTGTGTGTGTGTGCGCGAGTGTGTCAGTGTGTGTGGACATACTGCATTTTGTGAAGATCATCTTTTGTGCATTGTGTGCTATTTTGAGTGGAACTGGAAGTATGTGTTGTGGAGGCACTATGTGCACACTTGGAAGGGGAGAGAGAGAGAGGGAGAGAGAGAGAGACAGAGAGAGAGAGGAGGCAGAGAGAGAGAGGAGGCAGAGAGAGAGAGGAGGCAGAGAGAGAGAGGAGGCAGAGAGAGATCACACTGCCTTGTTGACCTTGACCTAGGCCACCTGCTGATGTGGAAGATGGACGCCGAGAAGATGCGGCTCTTCACCCAGGAAATGTGCAAGGATGGTCGAGAAGCCACCAAGGTGGGTGTCTTGGCCCTCTTTCTCCCTGCTCCCCCAACTTCCCACCCCACCCCCAGCGTCATGGGCATCCTAGAGGGCTGATAGACACCTGGTCACGATGCCAGTGTAGCCCACCCGCCAGAGTCCGGACGCCAGGGTGAACACCCCTGAAGATGGCGCTCTTCGTCTGGAGACTGTCCTCAGTCCACTTTCTCTGGAAGTTTCTTGTGCCGCTTTAAAAAAAATGGATGTAATGCAAGTGTCCGCAGTTAAATGCCAACACAGGTACATGTGAATGCTGTCATGTCACCACACATGCAGGCTTGTCGTCATGCTCTTGTAAGCCCACACTGATACGCAGACACTCACACACACACACACACACACACACACACACACACACACACACACACACACACACACACACACACACACACACACACACACACACACACACACACACACACACACACACACACAGACACACACACACACACTCACACACACACACACACACACACACACACACACACACACACACAAACACACACACAGGTTTATGTGGGTGTGCACATGAAAGTCATTGCACAAACTGACTTATACATGCCAGCTATACTCGTCCTCATGTACAGGAACACACTTAGTGCATGGGTGTATGCTTGCAAGCATGTACATAATTTGATAGGTATAGAATCAATCTGATGCAGTGGGAAGTGGCTAATGGTTTGTCGTAGATACAGTACTTTAATATATGCTCAGGTTTACGTACAGTGTCCTTTTGTGGCCAACTATGCAACGCAAACACATGCATGCGTGAAAGCCCAGAAATTAAGCAAACTTCTTGCACTCAAATTTGTTAAATTTTCCTCCTTGTGGTGCCTGGACAAATGGTACAAGTTATTTAAAACCTGACGTTTGATTATTTCAGTTCCGTGCTTCGCTTCCATGTGATGCCATGCCATTCTGTGTGTGTGTTCCCCACCAGAGCTGTCACTTGCATGCTTTTCTTGCAGAAATCTGGCATCTGTGACATCGTGCCCGAGGCCAAGATCGACGACTTCCTGTTCGATCCTTGCGGCTACTCCATGAACGGCCTCATCCCCGGGGTGAGTCTCTCAGTCTCCTCCTGCTTGCTCTGCAGTCTGACAGGGGGTGGGGGGGTGGGGGTGGGGGGGCTTCTCTAGCGTGTGTAGACATGAATGTAGCTCCTACAATATTCTGTGTGTGACAGAGTTTATTGCATACTTTCTAATCATTGATTGTGATGGGATATGTATGGAATTTAACAGTGCATCTAAATTTATAATGTAATGAGAGCAGATATTATATATCACTATATACATGTTGTATATCAATGATTGCCTGAGTTGTTGACAAAGAGGAAATATGCCTAAGTGTCTGCCTGGCATTGCAGGGTTACTACATCACCATCCACGTCACGCCGGAGCCTGAGTACAGCTACGTCAGCTTCGAGAGCAACGTGCCCAAGGTGAGGGATGGAGAGGGGAAGGCAGGGGACTGGAGGATGGAGAGGGGAAGGCAGGGGACTGGAGGATGGTCAGGGGAAGGCAGGGGACTGGAGGATGGAGAGGGGAAGGCAGGGGACTGGAGGATGGAGAGGGGAAGGCAGGGGACTGGAGGATGGTCAGGGGAAGGCAGGGGACTGGAGGATGGAGAGGGGAAGGCAGGGGACTGGAGGATGGTCAGGGGAAGGCAGGGGACTGGAGGATGGAGAGGGGAAGGCAGGGGACTGGAGGATGGTCAGGGGAAGGCAGGGGACTGGAGGATGGAGAGGGGAAGGCAGGGGACTGGAGGATGGAGAGGGGAAGGCAGGGGACTGGAGGATGGAGAAGGGAAGGCAGGGGACTGGAGGATGGTCAGGGGAAGGCAGGGGACTGGAGGATGGAGAGGGGAAGGCAGGGGACTGGAGGATGGAGAGGGGAAGGCAGGGGACTGGAGGATGGAGAGGGGAAGGCAGGGGACTGGAGGATGGAGAGGGGAAGGCAGGGGACTGGAGGATGGTCAGGGGAAGGCAGGGGACTGGAGGATGTTCAGGGGAAGGCAGGGGACTGGAGGATGGAGAGGGGAAGGCAGGGGACTGGAGGATGGTCAGGGGAAGGCAGGGGACTGGAGGATGGAGAGGGGAAGGCAGGGGACTGGAGGATGGTCAGGGGAAGGCAGGGGACTGGAGGATGGAGAGGGGAAGGCAGGGGACTGGAGGATGGAGAGGGGAAGGCAGGGGACTGGAGGATGGAGAAGGGAAGGCAGGGGACTGGAGGATGGTCAGGGGAAGGCAGGGGACTGGAGGATGGAGAGGGGAAGGCAGGGGACTGGAGGATGGAGAGGGGAAGGCAGGGGACTGGAGGATGGAGAGGGGAAGGCAGGGGACTGGAGGATGGAGAGGGGAAGGCAGGGGACTGGAGGATGGTCAGGGGAAGGCAGGGGACTGGAGGATGGTCAGGGGAAGGCAGGGGACTGGAGGATGGAGAGGGGAAGGCAGGGGACTGGAGGATGGTCAGGGGAAGGCAGGGGACTGGAGGATGGAGAGGGGAAGGCAGGGGACTGGAGGATGGTCAGGGGAAGGCAGGGGACTGGAGGATGGAGAGGGGAAGGCAGGGGACTGGAGGATGGTCAGGGGAAGGCAGGGGACTGGAGGATGGACAGGGGAAGGCAGGGGACTGGAGGATGGAGAAGGGAAGGCAGGGGACTGGAGGATGGTCAGGGGAAGGCAGGGGACTGGAGGATGGAGAGGGGAAGGCAGGGGACTGGAGGATGGAGAGGGGAAGGCAGGGGACTGGAGGATGGAGAGGGGAAGGCAGGGGACTGGAGGATGGTCAGGGGAAGGCAGGGGACTGGAGGATGGTCAGGGGAAGGCAGGGGACTGGAGGATGGTCAGGGGAAGGCAGGGGACTGGAGGATGGAGAGGGGAGGGCAGGGGACTGGAGGATGGTCAGGGGAAGGCAGGGGACTGGAGGATGGTCAGGGGAAGGCAGGGGACTGGAGGATGGTCAGGGGAAGGCAGGGGACTGGAGGATGGAGAGGGGAAGGCAGGGGACTGGAGGATGGAGAGGGGAAGGCAGGGGACTGGATGATGGAGAGGGGAAGGCAGGGGACTGGAGGATGGTCAGGGGAAGGCAGGGGACTGGATGATGGAGAGGGGAAGGCAGGGGACTGGAGGATGGTCAGGGGAAGGCAGGGGACTGGAGGATGGTCAGGGGAAGGCAGGGGACTGGAGGATGGAGAGGGGAAGGCAGGGGACTGGAGGATGGAGAGGGGAAGGCAGGGGACTGGATGATGGAGAGGGGAAGGCAGGGGACTGGAGGATGGAGAGGGGAAGGCAGGGGACTGGAGGATGGTCAGGGGAAGGCAGGGGACTGGAGGATGGAGAGGGGAAGGCAGGGGACTGGAGGATGGAGAGGGGAAGGCAGGGGACTGGAGGATGGTTAGGGGAAGGCAGGGGACTGGAGGATGGAGAGGGGAAGGCAGGGGACTGGAGGATGGTCAGGGGAAGGCAGGGGACTGGAGGATGGAGAGGGGAAGGCAGGGGACTGGAGGATGGTCAGGGGAAGGCAGGGGACTGGAGGATGGTCAGGAGAAGGCAGGGGACTGGAGGATGGAGAGGGGAAGGCAGGGGACTGGAGGATGGAGAGGGGAAGGCAGGGGACTGGAGGATGGAGAGGGGAAGGCAGGGGACTGGAGGATGGTCAGGGGAAGGCAGGGGACTGGAGGATGGAGAGGGGAAGGCAGGGGACTGGAGGATGGAGAGGGGAAGGCAGGGGACTGGAGGATGGTCAGGGGAAGGCAGGGGACTGGAGGATGGAGAGGGGAAGGCAGGGGACTGGAGGATGGAGAGGGGAAGGCAGGGGACTGGAGGATGGAGAGGGGAAGGCAGGGGACTGGAGGATGGTCAGGGGAAGGCAGGGGACTGGAGGATGGAGAGGGGAAGGCAGGGGACTGGAGGATGGAGAAGGGAAGGCAGGGGACTGGAGGATGGTCAGGGGAAGGCAGGGGACTGGAGGATGGTCAGGGGAAGGCAGGGGACTGGAGGATGGAGAGGGGAAGGCAGGGGACTGGAGGATGGAGAGGGGAAGGCAGGGGACTGGAGGATGGTCAGGGGAAGGCAGGGGACTGGAGGATGGTCAGGCAGATTGGGAGGATGGAACACAAGCAGAATGCCAGAAAACAGACACACACACACACACTCACTCATCCATGCTCATGGACATTCACACACACAGACACTCACACACACAGGCACACACACACACAGACACACACACACACACACAGGCACACACACACTCATCCATGCTCATGGACATTCACACACACAGACACTCACACACACAGACACTCACACACACAGGCACACACACACACAGACACACACCCACACACACACACACACACACACTCATCCATGCTCATGGACATTCACACACACAGACACTCACACACACAGGCACACACACACACAGACACACACACACAAACAGGCTCACACACACACACAGGCACACACACACACAGACACACACACAGGCACACACAGGCACACACACACAGGCACACACACACACACACAGGCAGGCACACACTCACACACACACAGGCACACACACACACGCACAGGCACACACACACACACAGGCACACATACACACACACACAGGCACACACACACACACACTCAGATTATTGTGTTTGAGATAGATAGGGCCACAGAAGGAAAGCCAATGCCTAAGGGTTAAACCCTACTGAAATAGAGACAGAGATGAAACACGACAGTAGCATTCTACTGACATGTTGCATACCTTGTTCCGTACAGGACTCCTACCATGACCTGATCCAGAGAGTGCTGGACGTTTTCAGACCCGGGGTCTTCCTCATGACCATCTTTGCCAACAAGGTGAGGTCCTGATCTTTGCCAACAAGGTGAGGTCCTGGTCCTCCTCACTTGGATGTTCTGAGGGGATTGTCTCTGTAAGCCGTACCTCACAGATACGGGAATTCTGAATATCTGCAGAATCGAAGAGAAGCCCAATACTGAATAGCCGTACCTCACAGATACGGGAATTCTGAATATCTGCAGAATCGAAGAGAAGCCCAATACTGAATAGCCGTACCTCACAGATACGGGAATTCTGAATATCTGCAGAATTGAAGAGAAGCCCAATACTGAATGATCTTACTCCCCGCAGTAATCTTTGGTTGAAGGACTGGAGAGTTAATTTTGACAGCTGATCCCCGAGTCCCTTGTGATGCTAAATTTGGAATCATAAACTTTTTTATGTACCACAATAATCTAGGCCATGAGCAAAGTGGTGTGTATTTCATGTCATGCAGGTAATCTTTGAAGAAGTTATGCAGTTCATGTATACCAGCCTGCAGTGTGTTTCATCCTTTGACGAGGTCTTGAAGCGGTCTTGCCTCTCTACCCCTTGAAGTCTGTAACACAGTCGTCACCGCGTTGCAAGCCAAACTGGGGTCACTGCAGAGGGCACTGGGTCGTACTAACCAGGGATGAAGTCTTTCAAACTACATTTGCCACTGGTGAACTTGCAATAGGTGGTGGTGATGAAAATGTGGTGGTGATGATGATGAAGATGACGATAGTTACCCATCAGTCGTGTTACTTGTACCTGCAGGCCTCCATCGCACGTGACTTCAACCAGGGCATCAAGGAGTACCAGCAGATCTCGGGCTACAGACGCCAGCTGCACCAGTTCAGCCAATTCCAGAACTATGACCTGACCTACGCCACCTTCTCCAGGCCCATCATTTAGGGCCACCAGTGCAGGGGTCCCCGCTCACGGGAGTGGGCTCGGCGAACAAAGCCACTCCTCAGGAGACCTAACTGCACACGAATAGTTCGCCCCACCTTCTTCTATCGCTCCTCCTCTTTTTCCTCCTCTTTCTTCTTCTTCCCTCCCCCCTCATCTGCCTCTCTCTGCATCATGAAGTCTATCCTGGTCAAGCTCTTCATGTGGAACTCTCGACGCAACCGGAAGAAGTTGAGGGTTCGGGCAGGGTACATCCCACGAAGACCAAGATAATTCCACGAAGCAGTTTTGTCTGGTTCTGATTCTGTCACCTGGTGACTCCTCCTGGAAGCAGGTGGTGAGTGGAGAGAGAGAGACCTGGCGTCGCCACGCCACGTCTGGGCAGGTCGGGGCATGTCGGGCCGGCTGGCCAGGGCATGCCCAGGGCGAGGGAGGCTGTCCGCTAGGTCTGGCACCACCGACACCCTCAGTCCATTTCCTTGGTAGCTGTTGTCCGTGTTGTCTAGTGGAGTTAGCTTCAGCAACTTGTGTGGCTAGTGTTGTTCTTTGCATGGCATCTTTGGAGTTTAGAATTAGCACTGCGCATGTCTGGTCTGCCTGGCTGGGGTCAGATATTTAGACAGAGGTGGAGACCCTATTGCTCCTGCCACTCATTGTGTATCAGTACTGTAAAATGAACCCGTCTAGATATATTTTTAAAAACTCTTGTCTCCTTGCATCTATGGTAATAACTCACGAACCTGCCTGCTGAAAAAACGTATTCTGCTCTTTTTCGGTTTGTGAATAATTTCATTTCGCATCAGTGGAGCAGAATAGGTTTTTAGGAAGAAAAAAATCTTAGCTTCCAAAATTGTATATGACGTATTTCAAGCACAGAACAGTTATTGTAGATTTTGCTCTTTGTTTTTGGACACTGTCATTTGATGATATGAGCAGGATTTGCAATGACTGTTCTATGTCAATGCATCATTCGTGCCAGGACAAGATACAGACGTTGCCAAGACTGTCAGTGCAGGTGACAGGTGCAGGAAAGGATTCCGCCATCTCTCTTTAGACACGTGTGCTGGGTCAGGGTCTGCAGGGTGGGGCCAGCCTTTGCCCCCAACACAACAAATGCGTGTACAGGTTCCGTCCCCTTTCCCCCTCCTTCCCCTCCCAATTTCCCCTCCTGGCAACTGTCCAGTAGTCAAGAGCAGCACTTTGCAAGCAGATCTGACAGTTGTAGCCTGCCTTCTTCCTTCATGTGGCCTTGCCTCTAAAACACTGTCCACTGCACACTGCCTGGATGTGACTGCACTTCTATAAATGAAGCCCCAAGGAAATTTGCTGCTAAATATCTAGTTACCCTTAGACAAAGTTGCGTAGATTTGTTAAGGATGAGTTGAGAAAATGGGCAAAGCCTAAACTCAGAATGAATTGTATTTAAGACATTGTAAAAGCCTTCAAAGCCATCAGGATTTAATCCTTTTTCCTTTTTTCAAAATGATCTAACACGTTTCATTGGAAATCTGCAGAACCTAATGATCTCGTGTGTTTTTTAAAATTTCCCTTCTACCCCATACTGACACGCCCTAACCCTGCCATAGTAACACGCCGCTAACTCTAATGCCCAACCTTCCACCCACACCCCTCACCCCTCTCTGCCGTCACTGTCACCCCCAGCCATCTCTGCCTTCACTGTCACCCCCAGTTCTCTCTGCCGTCACTGTCACCCCCAGTCCTCTCTGCCTTCACTGTCACCCCCAGTCCTCTCTGCCTTCACTGTCACCCCCAGCCCTCTCTGCACTCACTGTCACCCCCTGCCCTCTCTGCCGTCACTGTCACCCCCTGCCCTCTCTTCCAAGGCTCCCTTACCCCCAGCAGACCCAGACTGCAGTGCCCAGCCCCAGCCAGGCTGCCCATGTTGTTGCTATGGAGCCCCAGCCAGGCTGCCCATGTTGTTGCTATGGAGTCCCAGAGCAGGCTGCCCGCCAGCGTTGCCCTGGCCTCCAGGCCTGTGTTTGGGACTAGTGTCGTCACTGGACTTCCTTGTTGTCTGCTTGGTTTCCATCTGGATGTTGTTGCAGCACAGCGTCACATGACCAGGAAGCTGGCCTCCAGCGCGTTTGTTTCTGTTAGCGCTACCAGGGTGGTAGGTGGATGTTTTGCTAGATGGAGATTGTTTTCAAAACTGCTTCGTGGTTTTCGTGGTGAGTTATGTTGCGGTGGTTATTTTTCCAAGTTTAGACACTAGACTTGAGTAAGGAATAACCCTGCCCAACCTAGAACGTCATCCTGAGTTTTCCCGCCATTTCTCTCTGTGGCGATGTTCGACCTCATTTGACGTCTTCTCCTGCATGTCCCTCTGTTTCTTGTTGCTGTTTGATATCCCCGTCTCTCTGTCGGTCACCTTTGCTCTATTTCTCCTTGAACTTTTTCTGTACCTTTTGGATAGGGGTCTATCATACCCCGTGTATTTACTCGGAGGTTTTCACATATTTGAACATCCTCTCATGCATAACTGTTAGATGTGCTGTACCAATAATCATATCTATTTGTAATAAGCAGATGTTTCTTGCATCTAAGTATGTGATCACTCTTTGACAAATAACATGCGTTGTCACTCTCTGAACAGTTTACATATATGTTGTAGTGTTTTTGAGTGTTTGTATAACCCATTGATACATAATATGGACGTGTTTTTACATGGTTATTTAGTTCTGCATTGGTGTGGATTTGCATATTAATTAATCAGAAGAGTTCTGAGATGGTTTGGGTGTTCCTCTTGTTTCTGGAAAGGGATCCAGCACTGCTGGAAACCCTGTACACAGTACACAGTACACACAGTACAAACCCTGTACAGGTCGGTGTTGTCTGATTCTCTGTGGAAGTTCCGTTGCTTGTTGCCTTCGTTCAGGTTGTTGGATGTCCCTAGAAAAGTAGACCAGTGTGTCCTGGTCAGTTTGCCCGTGCTGCTGTCCTGCAGTAGTCACCACTGAGTTTGCCGTCTCAGCGTGATGCCAAGTCTCGATGTCCTGTTTAGTTGGAAGGTTGTCTGTGGTGGAAACGGCGCTGGCCGTCTTGGTGTAGCAGTGGAGATCCTCCACCTTGTAGCAGTTCATGTGTGTCCTCCAGTCTCCTTCATTTCCCCCGGGGTGTCAGCCCAGGCCATTTGACTGTTGTCCAGAACTTGCAAAACTTGTTCTTCTTCACTCAAAATGTTGAATGTGCTCTTTACCTTGACTTTGATGAGCCATAATTTTTACACAGTTGTCCATTTTGACTTCATAAAATCAGAATACTGCATGTTTTGATTGATTTTCTTCTTCTTGAAACACTTTGACATGAAATGTATTTTTGTCCAATACGATGATGTACCATAGCAAGAGCACACAAGGGCAGCAGCTGTATCACTGATGTTGCTAGGTCCACGTGCATGTGAAATGTGAGGAGGTTTCTGGGTTAGTTTCTGTGCACACTGCACGTTGTTATGGGCCTGGCGCCTCATCTGCTTCTCTGTGTGCACTTCCTTGTTGACTTGTGATTCTTCCCCGTGTCTCCTGTGGCTGTCATTGTGATGTCTAGGACGCGGACAGATCTTCGTGTGCTGTTGTTGTTGACGTTCTTGTGTTTTGTAGCTTCCAGAGAAATAACACCACCAGTGTGTCCACTGAAGTTCTTTGTAAGTGATGCTGCACGTTTCACGATCTGCGTCAGTAGCAAGCATTACGGAAACTCAGTACTGCAGTATTATAGCTAGCTTTTCATCGTAGAGGGTTGTGATGAAGTAATAAGTTCGTCAAGCAATGGCTGTCCAGCAGCAGTCAATCCCTATACCGATGACCATAGGGGTTCTATCTGTTCAGAATAAGAGAAGGTGAGAAAAGGAAAAGCATAATGTAAACATGTGTTGAAATGACCATTTTCAAAACGAATTGGAAGTGCCTGAAAGCATCTTCCGAGTAGCATCCGTTGGAAAGAAACCATCCAAGGATTCGGTCTTCCATGATATTTATTGCAGAATGCATAAGCCAGGCATTTTCTCCCTTCAAGTCACGACTACGTGTCAGTCGTCTGACCTCTGTGGAGACGTAGGCAGCAGAGCAAGAGAGCATATTGCCTAGAGAGAGAGTGGGTGGGTGGGTGGGTGGTTACGACTGCAGACTGTGGGTGCCTGGGTCTCTGGCCGCGCGTAGCTCTGTGTGTGGCATGCTGTGCATCCCCGCTGTCCCGTGCTGTGCTCTGTGCGGCAGCTGAACTTGGCCAGGACGCAGCGCTGTAGATAGCCAGTGTTGGCAATCGTAAGGGTGCGGCTTGGCTTTGCGGAGCTCCCATTGGTGTCTTAGACTTGGACTTGGTGGCGTGCGCTGCTGTGGAGCCGTGGGCGCTGACCATGCTGTAGCAGTTGTAGCCAGCGCATCCTGGAATTGTTGCCTAATGCTGATGTCGGTGAGATAAGATCCTATGAAATTTTGACTGGAGTGAAGCTGACCTAGTTTAGCGAGAGCAGGGATTTCGAAGGACCAGATCTCAGTTTTGCAATTCCTGCTCTAATTGAGATGAAGAGTTAACATCATCGTTTGAAGAAAGTGTGCAGATTTGAAACCAGGCACAGGTTAACATCATCGTTTGAAGAAAGTGTGCAGATTTGAAACCAGGCACAGATTGACGTCATCGTTTGAAGAAAGTGTGCAGATTTGAAACCAGGCACAGATTGACATCATCGTTTGAAGAAAGTGTGCAGATTTGAAACCAGGCACAGATTGACATCATCGTTTGAAGAAAGTGTGCAGATTTGAAACCAGGCACAGATTAACATCATCGTTTGAAGAAAGTGTGCAGATTTGAAACCAGGCACAGATTAACATCATCGTTTGAAGAAAGTGTGCAGATTTGAAACCAGGCACAGATTGACATCATCGTTTGAAGAAAGTGTGCAGATTTGAAACCAGGCACAGATTAACATCATCGTTTGAAGAAAGTGTGCAGATTTGAAACCAGGCACAGATTAACATCATCGTTTGAAGAAAGTGTGCAGATTTGAAACCAGGCACAGGTTAACATCATCGTTTGAAGAAAGTGTGCAGATTTGAAACCAGGCACAGATTGACATCATTGTTTGAAGAAAGTGTGCAGATTTGAAACCAGGCACAGATTGACATCATCGTTTGAAGAAAGTGTGCAGATTTGAAACCAGGCACAGATTAACATCATCGTTTGAAGAAAGTGTGCAGATTTGAAACCAGGCACAGATTAACATCATCGTTTGAAGAAAGTGTGCAGATTTGAAACCAGGCACAGATTAACATCATCGTTTGAAGAAAGTGTGCAGATTTGAAACCAGGCACAGATTGACATCATCGTTTGAAGAAAGTGTGCAGATTTGAAACCAGGCACAGATTAACATCATCGTTTGAAGAAAGTGTGCAGATTTGAAACCAGGCACAGATTGACATCATCGTTTGAAGAAAGTGTGCAGATTTGAAACCAGGCACAGATTGACATCATCGTTTGAAGAAAGTGTGCAGATTTGAAACCAGGCACAGATTGACATCATCGTTTGAAGAAAGTGTGCAGACTTGAAACCAGGCACAAACATCATCGTTTGAAGAAAGTGTGCAGATTTGAAACCAGGCACAGGTTAACATCATCGTTTGAAGAAAGTGTGCAGATTTGAAACCAGGCACAGGTTGACATCATCGTTTGAAGAAAGTGTGCAGATTTGAAACCAGGCACAGATTAACATCATCGTTTGAAGAAAGTGTGCAGATTTGAAACCAGGCACAGATTAACATCATCGTTTGAAGAAAGTGTGCAGCTTTGAAACCAGGCACAGGTTGACATCATCGTTTGAAGAAAGTGTGCAGATTTGAAACCAGGCACAGGTTAACATCATCGTTTGAAGAAAGTGTGCAGATTTGAAACCAGGCACAGATTGACATCATCGTTTGAAGAAAGTGTGCAGATTTGAAACCAGGCACAGATTGACATCATCGTTTGAAGAAAGTGTGCAGATTTGAAACCAGGCACAGATTAACATCATCGTTTGAAGAAAGTGTGCAGATTTGAAACCAGGCACAGATTGACATCATCGTTTGAAGAAAGTGTGCAGCTTTGAAACCAGGCACAGATTGACATCATCGTTTGAAGAAAGTGTGCAGATTTGAAACCAGGCACAGATTGACATCATCGTTTGAAGAAAGTGTGCAGCTTTGAAACCAGGCACAGATTGACATCATCGTTTGAAGAAAGTGTGCAGATTTGAAACCAGGCACAGATTGACATCATCGTTTGAAGAAAGTGTGCAGATTTGAAACCAGGCACAGATTGACATCATCGTTTGAAGAAAGTGTGCAGATTTGAAACCAGGCACAGATTGACATCATCGTTTGAAGAAAGTGTGCAGATTTGAAACCAGGCACAGATTAACATCATCGTTTGAAGAAAGTGTGCAGATTTGAAACCAGGCACAGATTGACATCATCGTTTGAAGAAAGTGTGCAGATTTGAAACCAGGCACAGATTAACATCATCGTTTGAAGAAAGTGTGCAGATTTGAAACCAGGCACAGATTGACATCATCGTTTGAAGAAAGTGTGCAGATTTGAAACCAGGCACAGATTGACATCATCGTTTGAAGAAAGTGTGCAGATTTGAAACCAGGCACAGATTGACATCATCGTTTGAAGAAAGTGTGCAGATTTGAAACCAGGCACAGATTGACATCATCGTTTGAAGAAAGTGTGCAGATTTGAAACCAGGCACAGATTGACATCATCGTTTGAAGAAAGTGTGCAGATTTGAAACCAGGCACAGATTAACATCATCGTTTGAAGAAAGTGTGCAGATTTGAAACCAGGCACAGATTGACATCATCGTTTGAAGAAAGTGTGCAGATTTGAAACCAGGCACAGATTGACATCACTGCTACTAATGGGACAGTACCCAATGGATTCCGCAAAGGTCAAGGTCGATGAAGTGTACGTGTCCTTCGTGCTGTGGCCACGTGTGCCAGGCGGAGGTGGCGATGTAAGGAGACTTAGGGCTTTCATGGAGGTGGGCCGACTGGAGGTGGGCCGACTGGAGGTGGGGGCCGCGCCTGGCGGGCTGCGGAACGTGGGCCTTGCAGGAGGCTGGCTGACTGCAGACTCGCTGGGACGCCTCTCTGAGCCGGGGGAGTGACTGCGGGCAGCACCGGGGGGCTCAGGGCAGTGACGTCCCACCAGTCTGAACACTGGAGGTTGTAGATGCAAGCTAGACTTACCAGTGTGAACATTGGGAGATCATGTCTTTATTAAGCTCACGCAGCATTTGGATGGGACTGGTAAGGGGTGGGAGAGGCAGAGCTGCCGAGAGTGACCTACAGGTCTGGTCAGGCCGAGGGGCGGGAGAGACAGAGCTGCCCAGAATGACATAGAGCTGCCCAGAGTGTCATACGGGTCTGGTCAGGCCGAGGGGCGAGAGAGACAGAGCTGCCCAGAGTGTCATACGGGTCTGGTCAGGCCGAGGGGCAGGAGAGACAGAGCTGCCCAGAATGAAATAGAGCTGCCCAGAGTGTCATACGGGTCTGGTCAGGCCGAGGGGCAGGAGAGACGGAGCTGCCCAGAATGATATACGGGGCTGGTCAGGCCGAGGAGCGGGAGAGACAGAGCTGCCCAGAGTGTCATACGGGTCTGGTCAGGCCGAGGGGCAGGAGAGACAGAGCTACCCAGAATGACATAGAGCTGCCCAGAGTGTTATACGGGTCTGGTCAGGCCGAGGGGCGGGAGAGACAGAGCTGCCCAGAGTGACCTACGGGTCTGGTCAAGCCGAGGGGCGGGAGCGACGGAGCTGCCCAGAATGACCTACGGGTCTGGTCAGGCCGAGGGGCGGGAGAGACAGAGCTGCCCAGAATGACCTACGGGTCTGGTCAGGCCGAGGGGCGGGAGAGATAGAGCTGCCCAGAATGACATACGGGTCTGGTCAGGCCGAGGGGCAGGAGAGACAGAGCTGCCCAGAATGACATACGGGTCTGGTCAGGCCGAGGGGCAGGAGAGACAGAGCTGCCCAGAATGACATACGGGGCTGGTCAGGCCGAGGGGCAGGAGAGACAGAGCTGCCCAGAATGACATACGGAGCTGGTCAGGCCGAGGGGCGGGCGGGGTGGGAATGTAGAGGAAATGCCGTCCTGTCAGCGCCAGAGAGCTTCAGCCTTGGGGGGCACAGGGTTGTAGCGAGGGTGGGGGAGGGGAGGGGAGGGGAGGGGAGAGGTGGAGGCCAGTGAGGACCCGGGGTGAGGGGACTGTGCCTGTGCCTGCTGACTGGCCTCGCCTGCGTGGGGTGTGTGTGCTGCTCGCCTGCCTGCCTGCCTAGAGGGAGAGTGGCAGTCCCTGCAGCTTGTCCTGCACCTTCAGGCGCTCCTGGCTGCGGATGGCTGTGGACTTGGTCAATATTGTGGATAAGAGGTTTTTTACAGTTTTTCTTCGTGTAGTGACTAATCAGCAAGTTAGTGTTTTTAGTAAATTTTACAGTTCTAACCTGCAGTGTTATTACCAGCATCCATAAGATACAATATCAGCATGCTTTTTTGGGTCTTTTTTGAGATTGTGCATTCTGCTTGCGAACACTGGTGTCTGTACATACAGTGAGACCTATATGTGAACTGTGACGCGCTAAAACCTTCTGAGTCCTTCCAAACTGGGTTTACCTTCTCTTCGAAAGCGATTCCGCTGTGGGCCTCCCTGGCTGTGACCAGACCCCCGGTCTTGTACGAAGACCGTCAGCTCTGCTTCCAAAATTATGCATGGGTCACTGTAACTTCTTTCATCACAATGGGGATATTCATAATTCAGATCCGAAATTTCACTCTGCATTGTATTATGTGATAATCTTGACATACAAAAATAGAGGTAATTCTTCAAAACTTGTGTGAAAATTTGTTGACAGGCATTCTGCATAGGTGTTTAAATGAGTCGGGTGACTATATTTTTTATACCATGTGACATGTTTTATTCCTGTACAAACTTCTCCCATTGTTGGCTCTGTTTCATGTGATTTACAATTATCATGATTCTTAGGACTTCCATTGTCGAATGAGACTTGTTTGTTATCTTTGTCAGTGGCTTGTACCATATGCATAATCTCATACTATGACAGCTATCCTTGATGTCTCGATTGCCGTTCGTGGTAGGGCTAGATTGTATTGGTGGAAATAGAAGCACTTGCCCGAAGATTTCCCGTTTGCCACTTGCTGCTACCAAGTCAAAAGCTATTCCAGTAGGAATTCTTCTGCTAGTCTAAAACCACTCAACCACTACTGCTGCTGCTGCTGCTGCCACCACCTGTCCTGCCGACACTACTCCACGCAGTCCGCTGCCAGAGCTGCAGTTCAAGTGTTGGTGACCTCGGCACGCTATGGAGTGCACGACATCTGGCGCCGAGAAGCCAGGGAGCAGGAGGAGGAGGACCTGGTCCGGACTGGCTAAGAAGTGAGGGCACAGCCTCGAGTTTCTACGGTGTAGCTTTCATGGCATTCAGTCGAAAATCTCCCCGAACATTTCACTACCTTGTTTGAGACTGCTTGAGGAAACCACTCCTCGTTATTTTGAGAACTGTCTTGTGATCCCCTTAGTTCCTAAAGTCGCTTTCATCCGATTTGTTACCGGCCCAACCAGCACGAGTTGCTCATCTGTGTTTTTTGTGGTGCAGCTATACGACTCTGTTCTTCCGTTCCTACCAAGGCCTCTGCCGAACTCTGTGCACACGTGTGTGGAAGCGTCAGCACGAGGCAAGCAATCCAAATTTTTTTCCTTCATGAAACTTTTCCCGTCCAATTTCACATGACAGAAGAAATTCATTTTTCACGTGCTCACCCAAGTTTGAGGCCTGTCCTTGTCGGCGTCCGATGACAGCGAGCAGACGAGCAGAGTGAAGCGGAACAGAGCTCTGCGTGCTTGCTGTCCGTATGTCTGCGTGCCTCGCTGCCCACTGCTCCGCGCTGCACGGAAGCGCGGCACCTGGCCGCCAGGTGGTGCGGTGCGGGCGAGAGCAAGACGACTGCCTTAGTGGACAGGCCTGCGTCATCACGCCCTGCCCTGCCCTGTCCACGCGCCACACTTCACCGCGGAGAACGAAGGAGATGCCTTACCAAATCGGAGTTTCCTGAACCACATCACCCCCGTCTATGCCAACGTAAAACACCATATCGGAGTCCAATATGCTAATTGAAACAACACCCAAAGGAGACCGTTTGTCGATTTGTACCTTTGTGTATTTGTATGACGTGACGTAGACGCCTGAGGAGCAGCAGCAGTATTTCTAGTAGTCCTGTGTTTCCGCCAAGTGACCTTTCCAGCTAAACACTGTGTAGACTCCACATGCAAATGCGTATTTTTCCTAATAACACTAGATGTGAAAGCACTCGATGGAAAGGCTCACCAAAGCAGAAAAAGCAAATTATTTATTTTGTGGCAAGTTCTTGGAGCCCATGTTCTTTCGTTGACAATACAGAGGGACTTTGAATCACCATCGTCGAGAAATATAACAGCCAATCAAAGGGAGTCACTTGGTCTAGTGCGATGGCACGATCTGCCTGGAGCTTTGTTCCAGGGCTGGTACGGTGTTTTGGTCTGGGCGGTGACAACTGCTCTTGTAGCGTTCCATAGTCAAATGGCGTAAACACGTTTTCCTCCCATGTACATTTTTGCTCTCCTTCTTACCTTGGGATCGTGACTGGCTCCACCCTAGCTCAGCTGGCTGAGCTGGCTCTGTGTAAGGGGAAGAATGCTCTCTGCATTTGGTCCTGTGCTATGCTGACGATGACGACGACTGTGACGATGACGGAGGAGGGGGATGGGGCGTGTTTTGCGGACACAAGTCCTCTTGAGAGTAGCAACCGCGGCGTTGCCTTGTTGACTGTACCTTTCACCTTTCACCTTTTCCCGGGACGGGCCTCATCACAGGGGGCGAGATGCCTGGCAGGTCTCGGCAGCTCTGCGCTGTAGTGGGCGTGGCTGCCTGATCTGAGCTTGGGGTTTCCCCTGGAACTCTCTTCCTTGCCGACCTCCTATCACCGGCGCTTTGCCCTCCTGCAAGGCCCTGCCCTCTGCGTTGTCGCCCTCCCTACACTGTGTATTCATGCCTGTGACTTGTAAAAATCTTGGTATCTACTTCACTGTAAAAAAATTGGCTCCTGACACTTAAAGTACCCTGTTGAATATACGGACACCCACTGTAAAAACCGTCACTTGATTTTTTGAAAACAAAAGAAGAAGAAAAATGTCACTGCAAAATATTTGAACACCTCTGCTATACATGTGAATGCTCGATAAAAACTGGAATTTGAAAATGGCCGGGATATTTCATAGAAGTTGTGATGTCAGTTGTTCCGGAGCCACAGATGTGTGCAGACTGGATGTCGGTTTGCCACTGGCCGTGTCTGGCGGCAGGGCTCTCTGTCTGCCTGACTGCCTGTCTGCTAAGGCCGATTCCATCTAGACAGCCTGCTCGTAAGCCACTACGAAATATGGCGTAAGTTTACCGGAAAAAAGAGAGAAGAGAAATTAATAAAACCTTTGTTACAGGGTATAGAAGGTCTAATTTTAAGAAAAACAAACAACTTGTTACATAGTTTTGTGAATAATCTAGATGTAGGAACATCTAGAAATTTTTCACGGTATTTGGTCAGCAGATGTTTCCATATGGAACAGATAGGGAGTAAACTTGTTTTGAATTATTAACCTGAATAAAGGTCCTTTGGCGAAAAAGGTGTGTTTGGTTGTTCCTTTATTTGTACTGTCTGAAAGTTGCCATCAACAACATTGCCTCGACAAGTAGACCTCTGCCGCCGCCTCTACCTCCTTCCTCCACCACAACTAGCACTGCCGTAGTAATGTCACTGTCACCATTGCATAGCTGCCACAACAGCTGCTACCATCTGTAAGACTAGTACTACTACTACCACCACCACTAGTAGTACTACTACCTCCACCACTGGTACTACTACTACCTCCACCACTACTACTACTACTACCTCCACCACCAGTACTACTACTACCTCCACCACTAGTACTACTACTGCCTCCACCACCAGTACTACTACTACCTCCACCACTACTACTACTACCTTCACCACTAGTGCTACTACTACCTCCACCACTAGTTCTACTACTACCTCCACCACTACTACTACTACTGCCTCCACCACTAGTTCTACTACTACCTCCACCACTAGTACTACTACTGCCTCCACCACCAGTACTACTACTACCTCCACCACTACTACTACTACCTTCACCACTAGTGCTACTACTACCTCCACCACTAGTGCTACTACTACCTCCACCACTAGTGCTACTACTACCTCCACCACTAGTTCTACTACTACCTCCACCACTAGTACTACTACTACCTCCACCACTAGTACTACTACTACCTCCACCACTAGTACTACTACTACCTCCACCATTAGTACTACTACTACCTCCACCACTAGTACTACTACTACCTCCACCACCAGTACTACTACCACCACCACTAGTACTACTACTACCTCCACCACTAGTACTACTACTACCTCCACCACTAGTACTACTGCCTCCACCACTAGTACTACTACCTCCACCACTAGTACTACTACCTCCACCACTAGTACTACTACTACCTCCACCACTAGTACTACTACTACCTCCACCACTAGTACTACTACTCCCACCACCACTAGTACTACTACTACCTCCACCACTAGTGCTACTACTACCTCCACCACTAGTACTACTACTACCTCCACCACTAGTACTACTACTACCTCCACCACTACTACTACTACTACCTCCACCGCTAGTGCTACTACTACCTCCACCCCTAGTACTACTACTACCTCCACCACTAGTACTACTACTGCCTCCACCACTAGTACTACTACTACCTCCACCACTAGTACTACTACTACCTCCACCACTAGTACTACTACCACCACCACTAGTACTACTACCACCACCATTAGTACTACTACCTCCACCACTAGTACTACTACTGCCTCCACCACTAGTACTATTACTGCCTCCACCACTAGTACTACTACTACCTCCACCACTAGTACTACTACTGCCTCCACCACTAGTACTACTACTGCCTCCACCACTAGTACTACTACTATCACCACCACTAGTACTACTACTGCCTCCACCACTAGTACTACTACTGCCTCCACCACTAGTACTACTACTGCCTCCACCACTAGTACGACTACTATCACCACCACTAGTACTACTACTGCCTCCACCACTAGTACTACTACTGCCTCCACCACTAGTACTACTACTGCCTCCACCACTAGTACTACTACTACCACCACTACTAGTACTACTACCTCCACCACTAGTACTACTACTACCTCCACCACTAGACCTACTACTACCTCCACCACTAGTACTACTACTACCTCCACCACTAGTACTACTACTCCCACCACCACTAGTACTACTACTCCCACCACCACTAGTACTACTACTACCTCCACAACTAGATCATGAAGCCTTCGCGGTGAACAAGTCCACAATGCAAAACTGCTGTAGTGACATCAAGGAATGGATGTCGGCCAATCACCTCAAACTCAATGAAGACAAGACTGAAGTGATTCTCATTGGTAGGGAAAAAAGCAGGCAATTGATCAGAGAAACACATATTAACATAGCGGGGGCGAACATAGCATTTGCCACAAGTGCGAAATATCTCGGGGTCATGTTAGATCAAAACTTGTCATCAGACCCCCAAATTCGTAAAATCATCTCCTCAGGCTACATGCACCTACACCGCATTTGGAGTATCAGGGATTGTCTGACTGAAAAGACTGCAGCAGCCCTGGTGGTGACTCTTGTGTTGTCCCATCTTGATTACTGCAACAGTCTGCTGACTGCTGCAACCAACGGTCAATTGCAGAAACTTCAGCGTCTTCAGAATTCTGCAGCTAGGGTAGTGAAGCGACTGCCGAGGTGGGCTCGCATAACCCCTGTTCTCAGTGACCTTCATTGGCTTCCAGTTCGCCAACGGGTGGAATTTAAGACCCTCTCCATCGTGTTTAAGTGTGAAACTGGTGAAGCCCCAACCTACCTCGGAGAACTCCTTAGACCTCACAACCCCACAAGGAATCTCCGTTCCTCAAAAAGAAGACTATTGATTGTCCCACAAACAAGGTTACGGAGCTTCGGTGACCGCTCCTTCAGCGTTGTTGGACCGAGACTCTGGAACCAACTTCCTGAGGGTCTGAGGGTTAGTCCATCCTTGGCCGCATTTAAAACTGGCCTCAAAACTTTTTTATTTCGTCTTGTCGCGCCATGAGCATGTTTATCGTGATAATGGCGCAGTAAAAAATGAAAATACATACATACATAGTACTACTACTACCTCCACCACTGGTACTACTGCTACCATCACCACTTCTACTACTACTACCTCCACTACTAGTACTACTACTACCTCCACCACTAGTACTACTACTATCACCACCACTAGTACTACTACTACCTCCACCACTAGTACTACTACTACCTCCACCACTAGTACTACTACTGCCTCCACCACTAGTACTACTACTACCTCCACCACTAGTACTACTACTATCACCACTACTAGTACAACTACTACCTCCACCACTAGTACTACTACTACATCCACCACTAGTACTACTACTACCACCACACTAATACTACTACTACCTCCACCCCTACTACTACTACTACTACTACCTCCACCACTAGTACTACTACTACCTCCACCACTAGTACTACTACTACCTTCACCACTAGTACTACTACTGCCTCCACCACTAGTACTACTACTATCACCACCACTAGTACTACTACTACCTTGACCACTAGTACTACTACTATCACCACCACTAGTACTACTACTACCTCCACCACTAGTACTACTACTACCTCCACCACTAGTACTACTACTACCTCCACCACTAGTACTACTACTACCTCCACCATTAGTACTACTACTACTACCACCACTACTAGTACTACTACTATCACCACCACTAGTACTACTACTACCACCACTACTAGTACTACTACTATCACCACCACTAGTACTACTACTACCACCACTACTAGTACTACTACTATCACCACCAGTAGTACTACTACTACCACCACTACTTGTACTACTACTACCTCCACCACTAGTACTATTATAGTTTTATACCATAGCCGATGCTGACATAGCATTTTCCGCCGGTGTGAAATACCTCTGCGTCAAATTAGATCAGAACTTATCAGCAGTGCTCCAAGTTCGTCAAATCATCTCCGCGGAACATATACACCTTCGCCGTATATGGAGTGTTAGAGATTGCCTGATAGAGAACACTGCAGCAACTCTGGTTGTGACTCTCATCTTGTCGCTTCTTGACTACTGCAATAGCCTTCTAACTGCAGCAACTAGTGGCCAGATACAGAGACTGCAATAGCCTTCTAACTGCAGCAACTAGTGGGCAGATACAGAGACTGCAACAGCCTTCTAACTGCAGCAACTAGTGGGCAGGTACAGAGACTGCAACAGCCTTCTAACTGCAGCAACTAGTGGGCAGATACAGAGACTGCAATAGCCTTCTAACTGCAGCAACTAGTGGGCAGATACAGAGACTGCAATGGCCTTCTAACTGCAGCAACTAGTGGCCAGATACAGAGACTGCAATAGCATTCTAACTGCAGCAACTAGAGGCAGATACAGAGGCAATGGCCTTCTAACTGCAGCAACTAGTGGGCAGATACAGAGACTGCAATAGCCTTCTAACTGCAGCAACTAGTGGGCAGATACAGAGACTGCAATAGCATTCTAACTGCAGCAACTAGTGGGCAGATACAGAGACTGCAATAGCATTCTAACTGCAGCAACTAGTGGCCAGATACAGAGACTGCAATAGCCTTCTAACAGCAGCAACTAGTGGGCAGATACAGAGACTGCAATAGCCTTCTAACTGCAGCAACTAGTGGGCAGATACAGAGACTGCAATAGCCTTCTAACTGCAGCAACTAGTGGGCAGATACAGAGACTGCAATAGCCTTCTAACTGCAGCAACTAGTGGGCAGATACAGAGACTGCATTAGCATTCTAACTGCAGCAACTAGTGGGCAGATACAGAGACTGCAATAGCATTCTAACTGCAGCAACTAGTGGGCAGATACAGAGACTGCAATAGCATTCTAACTGCAGCAACTAGTGGGCAGATACAGAGACTGCAATAGCATTCTAACTGCAGCAACTAGTGGGCAGATACAGAGACTGCAATAGCATTCTAACTGCAGCAACTAGTGGCCAGATACAGAGACTGCAATAGCCTTCTAACTGCAGCTACTAGTGGGCAGATACAGAGACTGCAATAGCATTCTAACTGCAGCAACTAGTGGGCAGATACAGAGACTGCAACAGCCTTCTAACTGCAGCAACTAGTGGGCAGATACAGAGACTGCAATAGCCTTCTAACTGCAGCAACTAGTGGGCAGATACAGAGACTGCAATAGCCTTCTAACTGCAGCAACTAGTGGGCAGATACAGAGACTGCAATAGCCTTCTAACTGCAGCAAGTAGAGGGCAGATACAGAGACTGCAATAGCCTTCTAACTGCAGCAACTAGTGGGCAGATACAGAGACTGCAATGGCCTTCTAACTGCAGCAACTAGTGGGCAGATACAGAGACTGCAATAGCATTCTAACTGCAGCAACTAGTGGGCAGATACAGAGACTGCAATAGCCTTCTAACTGCAGCAACTAGTGGGCAGATACAGAGACTGCAATGGCCTTCTAACTGCAGCAACTAGTGGGCAGATACAGAGACTGCAATAGCCTTCTAACTGCAGCAACTAGTGGGCAGATACAGAGACTGCAATAGCCTTCTAACTGCAGCAACTAGTGGGCAGATACAGAGACTGCAATAGCCTTCTAACTGCAGCAACTAGTGGGCAGATACAGAGACTGCAATAGCATTCTAACTGCAGCAACTAGTGGGCAGATACAGAGACTGCAATAGCCTTCTAACTGCAGCAACTAGTGGGCAGATACAGAGACTGCAATGGCCTTCTAACTGCAGCAACTAGTGGGCAGATACAGAGACTGCAATAGCATTCTAACTGCAGCAACTAGTGGGCAGATACAGAGACTGCAATAGCCTTCTAACTGCAGCAACTAGTGGGCAGATACAGAGACTGCAATAGCCTTCTAACTGCAGCAACTAGTGGGCAGATACAGAGACTGCAATAGCCTTCTAACTGCAGCAACTAGTGGGCAGATACAGAGACTGCAATAGCCTTCTAACTGCAGCAACTAGTGGGCAGATACAGAGACTGCAATAGCATTCTAACTGCAGCAACTAGTGGGCAGATACAGAGACTGCAATAGCCTTCTAACTGCAGCAACTAGTGGGCAGATACAGAGACTGCAATAGCCTTCTAACTGCAGCAACTAGTGGGCAGATACAGAGACTGCAATGGCCTTCTAACTGCAGCAACTAGTGGGCAGATACAGAGACTGCAATAGCATTCTAACTGCAGCAACTAGTGGGCAGATACAGAGACTGCAATAGCATTCTAACTGCAGCAACTAGTGGGCAGATACAGAGACTGCAATAGCCTTCTAACTGCAGCAACTAGTGGGCAGATACAGAGACTGCAATGGCCTTCTAACTGCAGCAACTAGTGGGCAGATACAGAGACTGCAATGGCCTTCTAACTGCAGCAACTAGTGGGCAGATACAGAGACTGCAATAGCATTCTAACTGCAGCAACTAGTGGGCAGATACAGAGACTGCAATAGCCTTCTAACTGCAGCAACTAGTGGGCAGATACAGAGACTGCAACAGCCTTCTAACTGCAGCAACTAGTGGGCAGATACAGAGACTGCAATGGCCTTCTAACTGCAGCAACTAGTGGGCAGATACAGAGACTGCAACAGCCTTCTAACTGCAGCAACTAGTGGGCAGATACAGAGACTGCAATAGCCTTCTAACTGCAGCAACTAGTGGGCAGATACAGAGACTGCAACAGCCTTCTAACTGCAGCAACTAGTGGGCAGATACAGAGACTGCAATAGCCTTCTAACTGCAGCAACTAGTGGGCAGATGCAGAGACTGCAATAGCCTTCTAACTGCAGCAACTAGTGGGCAGATACAGAGACTGCAATAGCCTTCTAACTGCAGCAACTAGTGGGCAGATACAGAGACTGCAATAGCCTTCTAACTGCAGCAACTAGTGGGCAAATACAGAGACTGCAATAGCCTTCTAACTGCAGCAACTAGTGGCCATTTACAGAGACTGCAATAGCATTCTAACTGCAGCAACTAGTGGGCAGATACAGAGACTGCAATAGCATTCTAACTGCAGCAACTAGTGGGCAGATACAGAGACTGCAATAGCCTTGTAACAGCAGCAACTAGTGGGCAGATACAGAGACTGCAATAGCATTCTAACTGCAGCAACTAGTGGGCAGATACAGAGACTGCAATAGCCTTGTAACAGCAGCAACTAGAGGGCAGATACAGAGACTGCAATGGCCTTCTAACTGCAGCAACTAGTGGGCAGATACAGAGACTGCAATAGCATTCTAACTGCAGCAACTAGTGGGCAGATACAGAGACTGCAATGGCCTTCTAACTGCAGCAACTAGTGGGCAGATACAGACTGCAATGGCCTTCTAACTGCAGCAACTAGTGGGCAGATACAGAGACTGCAATAGCATTCTAACTGCAGCAACTAGTGGGCAGATACAGAGACTGCAATAGCATTCTAACTGCAGCAACTAGTGGGCAGATACAGAGGCAATGGCCTCAAAACTGCAGCAACTAGTGGGCAGATACTGAGACTGCAATAGCCTTCTAACTGCAGCAACTAGTGGGCAGATACAGAGACTGCAATAGCCTTCTAACTGCAGCAACTAGTGGGCAGATACAGAGACTGCAATAGCCTTCTAACTGCAGCAAGTAGAGGGCAGATACAGAGACTGCAATAGCCTTCTAACTGCAGCAACTAGTGGGCAGATACAGAGACTGCAATAGCATTCTAACTGCAGCAACTAGTGGGCAGATACAGAGACTGCAATAGCATTCTAACTGCAGCAACTAGTGGGCAGATACAGAGACTGCAATAGCCTTCTAACTGCAGCAACTAGTGGGCAGATACAGAGACTGCAATAGCCTTCTAACTGCAGCAAGTAGAGGGCAGATACAGAGACTGCAACAGCCTTCTAACTGCAGCAACTAATGGGCAGATACAGAGACTGCAATAGCCTTCTAACTGCAACAACTAGTGGGCAGATACAGAGACTGCAATAGCCTTCTAACTGCAGCAACTAGTGGGCAGATACAGAGACTGCAATAGCCTTCTAACTGCAGCAACTAGTGGGCAGATACAGAGACTGCAACGTCTTCAGAACTCTGCGGCAAGAGTGGTAAAGCGACAGCCAAGATGGGCTCATGTCACTTCAATGCTCCGAGAGCTCCATTGGCTACCAGTTCGACAACGATCGGAATTTAACATTCTTTCCAGCGTTTTCAAGTGCGCTACTGATCAGGCTCCATCCTACCTCTCGGAGCTGGTAGAGTCTCATATTCCCACGAGGAATCTCCGATCCTGACACCGACGACTGCTTCGTGTCCCACAAACAAGACTGAAATACTATGGCGATAGATTATAGTGTTGTGGCACCCAGACTGTGGAACCAGCTTCCTGAGTCACTGAGGTCAGCAAAGTGTTTGGCTGCCTTCAAAACTGGCCTCAAGATTTATCTATTTCATAATGTAGCGCCATGAACACATTCTGTGATGTGATATATGGCGCAAAACAAATGAAAATGCATGCATACTATTACTACCTCCTCCACTAGCATTACTACTACTACTACTACTACTACCTCAATATACAACATGAATACTGGGAGGATCCCATGGACATCCCAACTTCCATTCTTGTTGGCACGTCTAAACGTTTACCCAACAGGTGCATCAATTGATGTTCACCAACACATTCTTGCACAATCATTCACACACAATCATTCACACATTCATGCCAGACAAAGTGACAAGTCGGGTAGCAGCAATTTTCTTTGACCAACATGATTTGTATTAAAACTTTTCCCCCATCTCTCCCGCCCCTGGGATTGAACCACGGCACAGCGCCTTGCTGCAAAGTCCAACGTCTTAGCATACTGGACCATCTCCCGCCCCTGGGATTGAACCACGGCACAGCGCCTTGCTGCAAAGTCCAACGCCTTAGCATACTGGACCATCTACACCTAAAAAAGAGGCTAGCATTAGTCTAACAGAAACTTCGGGTTGGCTTTGAACTCACGAAGGCACAAGGGGAGAGCACTGGGATGGGAGCTGCCAGGATCTTTTGTGACGTCATATATACAACATTGATACTGAGAAGATCCCATGGACATCACAACTCTCATTCTTGTTAGCACGTCTAAGCGTTTAACCAACAGGTGCATCAATTGATGTTCACCCTCACATTCATGCCAGACAAAGTGACAAGTCGGGTACCAGCAATTTTCTACCTCCACCACTAGTACTACTACTACCTCCACCACTAGTACTACTACTATCACCACCACTAGTACTATTGCTACCTCCACCACTAGTACTACTACTACCTCCACCACTAGTACTACTACTACCTCCACCACTAGTACTATTACTACCTCCAACACTAGTACTACTACTACCACCACCACTAGTGCTACTACTACCTCCAACACTAGTACTACTAGTATCACCACCACTAGTACTACTACTACCTCCAACACTAGTACTACTACTACCACCATAACTAGTACTACTACTACCTCCACCACTAGTACTGCTACTACCTCCACCCCTAGTACTACTACTACCACCACCACTAGTGCTACTACTACCACCACAACTAGTACTACTACTACCTCCACCACTAGTACTACTACTACCACCACAACTAGTACTACTACTACCTCCATCACTAGTACTACTACTGCCTCCACCACTATTACTACAACCTCCACCACTAGTACTACCTCCACCATTAGTACTACTACTACCTCCACCACTAGTACTACTATCTCCACCACTAGTACTACTACTACCTCCACCACTAGTACTACTACTACTACCACCACTACTAGTACTACTACTATCACCACCACTAGTACTACTACTACCTCCACCACTAGTACTACCTCCACCACTACTACTACTACTACCACCACCATTAGTACTACTACTGCCTCCACCACTAGTACTACTACCACCACCACCACTAGTACTACTACTACCTCCACCACTAGTAGTACTACTATCACCACCACTAGTACTACTACTACCTCCACCACTAGTACTACTACTACCTCCACCACTAGTACTACTACTGCCTCCACCACTAGTACTACTACCTCCACCACTACTAGTACTACTATCTCCACCACTAGTACTGCTACTACCTCCACCCCTAGTACTACTACTACCTCCACCACTAGTACTACTACTGCCTCCACCACTAGTACTACTACTACTACCTCCACCACTAGTACTGCTACTACCTCCACTACTAGTACTACTACTACCTCCATCACTAGTACTACTACTGCCTCCACCACTAGTACTACTACCTCCACCACTACTACTACCTCCACCACTAGTACTACTACTACCTCCACCACTAGTACTACTACTACTACCTCCACCACTATACTACTATCTCCACCACTAGTACTACTACTACCTCCACCACTAGTACTACTACTACTACCACCACCACTAGTACTACTACTATCACCACCACTAGTACTACTACTGCCTCCACCACTAGTACTACTACCACCACCACTACTAGTACTACTACTACCTCCACCACTAGTACTACTACCACCACCACTACTAGTACTACTACCACCACCACTACTAGTACTACTACCACCACCACTAGTACTACTACTATCACCACCACTAGTACTACTACTGCCTCCACCACTAGTACTACTACCACCACCACTAGTACTACTACTATCACCACCACTAGTACTACTACTATCACCACCACTAGTACTACTACTACCTCCACCACTAGTACTACTACTACTACCACCACTACTAGTACTACTACTACCTCCACCACTAGTACTACTACTACTATCACCACCACTAGTACTACTACTACCTCCACCACTAGTACTACTACTACTACCTCCACCACTAGTACTACTACTATCACCACCACTAGTACTACTACTGCCTCCACCACTAGTACTACTACCACCACCACTACTAGTACTACTACTACCTCCACCACTAGTACTACTACCACCACCACTACTAGTACTACTACTACCTCCACCACTAGTACTACTACTACCTCCACTAGTACTACTACTACCACCACCACTAGTGCTACTACTACCTCCACCACTAGTACTACCACTACCTTGTGATAAGTGATGGCTGACCACCTGGGAGTGGGACACTTGGTAAATTTTGGGACTCGAGAAACAATCAGGCCCGTCTTGGTGTACGTCATACGTCATACGTCATTTCACGGAATGACGTCATTCGGGAGAGGAGATTTTGGGAGTGGAAGAGTGGAGAATTTTGGTCTTGGGCCAGTTTTGGGGAGTGGAAGGACAACTTCGAGAGATTCCGTGTTTCCTGGGGTCTTGGTCTCATGACTCCTTGGTGCACCGAGGATTGTTGACGTGGTTAGAGGAGGCTGAACGCTTTCTACACATGGCTGACCGCTAGTCAGTCGGTACCACTCCCTGGTGGGAAACAGACATGCTCGACTACCGTCCGTTGCCTGGACGGTTGGTGGTGTTTCCATGGAAGCGGTGGAGGAAGAGAAAGCCTTCTTGCCACCAGAATGAACGACACCGTGGTCTCTCCCTCTTGGTCCCGAAGATCTCCTGCCCAAGTCTACAGAACCAGTGATGAGTAGAAATGAAACCTGTTTCTCCCTCTGTCCCCTGTGTTTCATAAACATCGGATGAACTTTGACAAAGAATGAACTCTCTCTGATGCTAAGAACTCTGCGTACCAACATCATTGAACTCTCTCCTTTATTCGTCGTAATGAAGATGAACAATTATCGGGCTTTTATTCATGAAGATGAACAATTATAGGGCTTTAATTAATAATTGATACTGGCTGGTCATTTTTAAATTCTGATAATTCATGAAGAAGTACTTTAGTTTGATGTTGCATGTTTTGCCTGAAGATTCGGGTAATCCGTTTTCAATAGAAATTTGATATTCATTCCACCTCCGTGTCTTTATTGAGAGTTAGTCTATCTCTAAAATAGACAACAATGTTGTAACCCCTTTGGGTTGTAACAACCTCCACCACTAGTACTACTACTACCTCCACCACTAGTACTACTACTACCTCCACCACTAGTACTACTACTACCTCCACCACTAGTACTACTACTACCTCCACCACTAGTACTACTATTATCACCACCACTAGTACTACTACTACCTCCACCACTAGTACTACTACTACCTCCACCACTAGTACTACTACTATCACCACTACTAGTACAACTACTACCTCCACCACTAGTACTACTACTACCTCCACCACTAGTACTACTACTACCTCCACCACTAGTACTACTACTGCCTCCACCACTAGTACTACTACCTCCACCACTACTAGTACTACTACTACCTCCACTACTAGTACTACTACTACCTCCACCACTAGTACTACTACTACCTCCACCACTAGTACTACTACAACCTCCACCACTAGTACTACTATTATCACCACCACTAGTACTACTACTACCTCCACCACTACTAGTACTACTACTACCACCACCACTAGTACTACTACTACCTCCACCACTAGTACTACTACCTCCACCACTACTAGTACTACTACTACCACCACCACTAGTACTACTACTGCCTCCACCACTAGTACTACTACCTCCACCACTACTAGTACTACTACTATCACCACCACTAGTACTACTATACCTCCACCACTAGTACTACTACTACCTCCACCACTAGTACTACTACTACCTCCACCACTAGTACTACTACTGCCTCCACCACTAGTACTACTACCTCCACCACTAGTACTACTATTATCACCACCGCTAGTGCTACTACTACCTCCACCACTAGTACTACTACTACCTCCACCACTAGTACTACTACTGCCTCCACCACTAGTACTACTACCTCCACCACTACTAGTACTACTACTACCACCACCACTAGTACTACTACCACCACCACTAGTACTACTACTACCTCCACCACTAGTACTACTACTACCTCCACCACTAGTACTACTACTACCTCCACCACTAGTACTACTACTACCTCCACCACTGGTACTAGTACCTCCACCACTAGTACTAGTACTACCTCCACCACTAGTACTACTACTGCCTCCAACACTAGTACTACTACTACCTCCACCACTGGTACTAGTACCTCCACCACTACTACTACTACTACCACCACCACTAGTACTACTACTACCTCCACCACTAGTACTACTACTGCCTCCACCACTAGTACTACTACTACCTCCAACACTAGTACTACTACTACCACCACCACTAGTGCTACTACTACCTCCAATACTAGTGCTACTACTACCTCCACCACTGGTACTACTACTGCCTCCACCACTAGTACTACTACTGCCTCCACCACTAGTACTACTACTGCCTCCACCACTAGTACTACTACTACCTCCACCACTAGTGGTACTACTACCTCCACCACTAGTGCTACTACTACCTCCAATACTAGTACTACTACTGCCTCCACCACTAGTACTACTATTACCACCACCACTAGGACTACTACTACCTCCAATACTAGTACTACTACTACCTTCACCACTGGTACTACTACTACCTCCACCACTAGTACTACTACTGCCTCCACCACTAGTACTACTACCTCCACCACTAGTACTACTACTACCTCCACCACTAGTACTACTACTACCTCCACCACTAGTACTACTACTGCCTCCACCGCTAGTGCTACTACTGCCTCCACCACTAGTACTACTACTACCTCCACCACTAGTACTACTACTACCTCCACCACTAGTACTACTACTACCTCCACCACTAGTACTACTACCTCCACCACTAGTACTACTACTACCTCCACCACTAGTACTACTACCTCCACCACTACTACTACTCCCACCACCACTAGTACTACTACTACCACCACCACTAGTATTACTACTACCTCCACCACTAGTACTACTACTGCCTCCACCACTAGTACTACTACTGCCTTCACCACTAGTGCTACTACTACCTCCACCACTACTACTACTGCCTCCACCACTAGTACTACTACTACCTCCACCACTACTACTACTACCTCCACCACTAGTACTACTACTGCCTCCACCACTACTACTACTACCTCCACCACTAGTACTACTACTGCCTCCACCACTACTACTACTACCTCCACCACTACTACTACTGCCGCCACCACTAGAACTATAATACTTCCACCACTACTACTACTACCTCCACCACTAGTACTACTACTGCCTCCACCACTACTACTACTACCACCACCACTAGTACTACTACTACCTCCACCACTAGTACTACTACTACCACCACTAGTACTACTACTACCTCCACCACTAGTACTACTACTACCTCCACCACTAGTACTACTACTACCTCCACCACTAGTACTACTCCTCCCACCACCACTAGTACTACTACTACTACCACCACTAGTACTACTACTACCTCCACCACTAGTACTACTACTGCCTCCACAACTAGTACTACTACTACCTCCACCACTAGTACTACTACTGCCTCCACCACTAGTACTACTACTACCACCACCACTAGTACTACTACTACTACCACCACTAGTACTACTACTACCTCCACCACTAGTACTACTACTGCCTCCACCACTAGTACTACTACTACCTCCAGCCCTAGTACTACTACTGCCTCCTTCACTAGTACTACTACTGCCTCCACCACTAGTACTACTACTGCCTTCACCACTAGTGCTACTACTGCCTTCACCACTAGTACTACTACCACCACCACCACTAGTACTACTACTGCCTCCACCGCTAGTGCTACTACCACCACCACTAGTACTACTACTACCACCACTACTAGTACTACTACTACCTCCACCACTGGTGCTACTACTGCCTCCACAACTAGAAGTACTACTACTATCACCAACACTAGTACTACTACTACATCCACCACTAGTACTACTACTACATCCACCACTGGTACTACTACTGCCTCCACCACTAGTACTACTACTACCACCACTACTTGTACTACTACTACCTCCACCACTAGTACTACTACTACCTCCACCACTAGTACTACTACTACCTCAACCACTAGTGCTACTACTACCACCACTAGTACTACTACTACCACCACTACTTGTAGTACTACTACCTCCACCACTGGTGCTACTATTGCCTCCACCACTAGTACTACTACTACCTCCACCACTAGTACTACTACTACCACCACTACTTGTACTACTACTACCTCCACCAATAGTACTACTACTACCTCCACCACTGGTGCTACTACTGCCTCCACCACTAGAAGTACTACTACTATCACCACCACTAGTACTACTACTACCTCCACCACTAGTACTACTACTACTACCACCTCCACCACTAGTACTACTACTACATCCACCACTGGTACTACTACTGCCTCCACCACTAGAAGTACTACTATTGCCTCCACCACTAGTACTACTACTACCACCACTACTTGTAGTACTACTACCTCCACCACTGGTGCTACTATTGCCTCCACCACTAGTACTACTACTATCACCACCACTAGTACTACTACTACCACCACTACTTGTACTACTACTACCTCCACCACTGGTGCTACTACTGCCTCCACCACTAGAAGTACTACTACATCCAGCACTAGTACTACTACTACGTCCACCACTGGTACTACTACTGCCTCCACCACTAGAAGTACTACTACTGCCTCCACCACTAGTACTACTACTACTACTACCTCCACCACTAGTACTACTACTTCCTCCACCACCAGTACTACTACTACCTCCACCACTAGTACTACTACTACCTCCACCACTAGTACTACTACCTCCACCACTAGTACTACTAGTACCTCCACCACTAGTACTACTACCTCCACCACTAGTACTACTACTACCTCCACCACTAGTACTAGTACTACCTCCACCACTAGTACTACTATTATCACCACCACTAGTACTGCTACTACCTTCACCCCTAGTACTACTACTACCACCACAACTACTGCTACTACTACCACCACAACTAGTACTACTACTACGTCCATCACTATAATTACTACTACCACCACTACTAGTACTACTACTATCACCACCACTAGTACTACTACTACTACTACCTCCACCACTAGTACTACTACCTCCACCACTACTACTACCACTACTACACCCACCACTACTCACTACCTCCACCACTACTACTACCTCCACCACTAGAACTACTACTACTGCCTCCACCACTAGTACTACTACTATCACCACCACTAGTACTACTACTACCTCCACCACTACTACTACTACTACCTCCACCACTAGTACTACTACTATCACCACCACTAGTACTACTACTACCTCCACCACTACTACTACTACTACCTCCACCACTAGTACTACTACTACCTCCACCACTACTACTACTACTACCTCCACCACTAGTGCTACTAATACCTCCTCCACTATTACTACTACTACCTCCACCACTAGTACTACTACTACCTCCACCACTACTACTACTACTACCTCCACCACTACTACTACCTCCACCACTAGTACTACTACTACTGCCACCACCACTAGTACTACTACTATCACCACCACTAGTACTACTACTACCATCTCCACCACTAGTACTACTACTGCCTCCACCACTAGTACTACTACTACCTCCACCACTAGTACTACTACTATCACCACCACTAGTACTACTACTACCTCCACCACTAGTACTACTACTACCTCCACCACTAGTACTACTACTACCTCCACCACTAGTACTACTACTACCTCCACCACTAGTACTACTGCCTTCACCACTAGTACTGCTACTACCTCCACCACTAGTACTACTACCTCCACCACTAGTACTACTACTACCTTCACCACTAGTATTACTACTACCACCACCACTAGTACTACTACTACCATCACCACCACTAGTACTACTACTACCTCCACCACTAGTACTACTACCTCCACCACTACTACTACTTTCACCACCACTAGTACTACTACTACCTCCACCACTGGTACTACTACTGCCTCCACCACTAGTACTACTACTACTACCACCACTACTATTACTACTACTACCTCCACCACTAGTACTACTACTATCTCCACCACTAGTACTACTACTACCTCCACCACTAGTACTACTACTACCTCCACCACTACTACTACTACCACCACCACTAGTACTACTACTACCTCCACCACTAGTACTACTACTACCTCCACCACTAGTACTACTACTACCTCCACCACTAGTACTACTACTACCTCCACCACTAGTACTACTACTACCTCCACCACTAGTACTACTACTACCTCCACCACTAGTACTACTACTACCTCCACCACTAGTACTACTACTACCTCCACCACTAGTACTACTACTACCTCCACCACTAGTACTACTACTACCTCCACCACTAGTACTACTACTACCTCCACCACTAGTACTACTACTACCTCCACCACTAGTACTACTACTACCTCCACCACTAGTACTACTACTACCTCCACCACTAGTACTACTACTACCTCCACCACTAGTACTACTACTACCTCCACCACTAGTACTACTACTACCTCCACCACTAGTACTACTACTACCTCCACCACTAGTACTACTACTACCTCCACCACTAGTACTACTACTACCTCCACCACTAGTACTACTACTACCTCCACCACTAGTACTACTACTACCTCCACCACTAGTACTACTACTACCTCCAGCACTATTTAAACCCTACGCCTGCCAGTCCCTTACCACTTGGCCTGAAGAAGGAGTATCCCCTTTGAAAGCTCGCCTACGACTGCTCTAGAAGCCTACGACTGCTCTAGAAACGGCCCTCTTCAGGGCCAACTTTTCTCACGAGAGAATACGATTTGGTCAGACTCCGGTCATTTTTTTCTGTTTTCTTTTTTTCCAGGTTAACCTCCAGCACTAGTACTACTACCAAAGACCCTCTACAATAAGATGGTTCATCCGGTCACTTCCGGCGAAATTAGGATCACGCGCGCCAGCAAGCGGTAGGGAAGACGTGATTAGCCGGTAAAAAACTGAAGAGACCGAGATGACGTAATAATAAAAAGTGACGTAAGACTGCTGTTTTTGAATGGTTTTCGTAGGGGAATTTCTTGATGGATTGTCTTCCTTGACTCGAGCGTCACCGTTTCCGCTTGGGGCGTCTTGGTCTCCGTCATCATGTTTTATATAGGCCGAGTGCCGGATGAACCATCTTATTGTAGAGGGTCTTTGCTACTACTACCTCCACCATTAGTACTACTACTACCTCCACCACTAGTACTACTACCTCCACCACTACTACTACCTCCACCACTAGTACTACTACTACCTCCACCACTAGTACTACTACTACCTCCACCACTAGTACTACTGCCTTCACCACTAGTACTACTACTACCTCCACCACTAGTACTACTACTACCTCCACCACTATTACTACTACTACCTCCACTACTAGTACTACTACTACCTCCACCACTAGTACTACTACTACCTCCACCACTAGTAGTACTACTACTACCACCACCACTAGTAGTACTACTACCTCCACCACTAGTACTACTACTACCTCCACCACTAGTACTACTCCTACCTCCACCACTAGTACTACTACTACCTCCAGCACTATTTAAACCCTACGCCTGCCAGTCCCTTACCACTTGGCCTGAAGAAGGAGTATCCCCTTTGAAAGCTCGCCTACGACTGCTCTAGAAGCCTACGACTGCTCTAGAAACGGCCCTCTTCAGGGCCAACTTTTCTCACGAGAGAATACGATTTGGTCAGACTCCGGTCATTTTTTTCTGTTTTCTTTTTTTCCAGGTTAACCTCCAGCACTAGTACTACTACCAAAGACCCTCTACAATAAGATGGTTCATCCGGTCACTTCCGGCGAAATTAGGATCACGCGCGCCAGCAAGCGGTAGGGTAGCGGTGATTAGCCGGTAAAAATCTGAATGGACCGAGATGACGTAATAATAAAAAGTGACGTAAGACTGCTGTTTTTGAATGGTTTTCGTAGGGGGAATTTCTTGATGGATTGTCTTCCTTGACTCGAGCGTCACCGTTTCCGCTTGGGGCGTCTTGGTCTCCGTCATCATGTTTTATATAGGCCGAGTGCCGGATGAACCATCTTATTGTAGAGGGTCTTTGCTACTACTACCTCCACCATTAGTACTACTACTACCTCCACCACTAGTACTACTACCTCCACCACTACTACTACCTCCACCACTAGTACTACTACTACCTCCACCACTAGTACTACTACTACCTCCACCACTAGTACTACTGCCTTCACCACTAGTACTACTACTACCTCCACCACTAGTACTACTACTACCTCCACCACTATTACTACTACTACCTCCACTACTAGTACTACTACTACCTCCACCACTAGTACTACTACTACCTCCACCACTAGTACTACTACTACCACCACCACTAGTAGTACTACTACCTCCACCACTAGTACTACTACTACCTCCACCACTAGTACTACTCCTACCACCACCACTAGTACTACTCCTACCACCACCACTAGTACTACTACTACCTCCACCACTCGTACTACTACTACCTCCACCATTAGTACTACTACTACCTCCACCTCTAGTACTACTAGTACCTCCACCACTAGTACTACTACTACCTCCACCACTAGTACTACTACTACCTCCACCACCAGTGCTACTACTACCTCCACCACTAGTACTACTACTACCTCCACTGCTAGTACTACTACTACCTCCACCACTAGTACTACTACTACCTCCACTACTAGTACTACTACTGCCTCCACCACTAGTACTACTACTACCTCCACCACTAGTACTACTACTACCTCCGCCACTAGTACTGCTACTGCCTCCACCACTAGTACTACTACTACCTCCTCCACTAGTACTACTACTGCCTCCACCACTAGTACTACTACTACCTCCACCACTAGTACTACTACTACCTCCACCACTAGTACTACTACTACCTCCACCACTAGTACTACTACTACCTCCACCACTAGTACTACTACTCCACCACTAGACTACTCCTCCACCACTAGTACTACTACTACCTCCACCACTAGTACTACTACTACCTAGTACTACTACCTCCACCACTAGTACTACTACTACCTCCACCACTAGTACTACTACTACCTCCACCACTAGTACTACTACTACCTCCACCACTAGTACTACTACTACCTCCACCACTAGTACTACTACTACCTCCACTACTAGTACTACTACTACCTCCACCACTAGTACTACTACTACCTCCACCACTAGTACTACTACTACCTCCACCACTAGTACTACTACTACCTCCACCACTAGTACTACTACTACCTCCACCACTAGTACTACTGCCTCCACCACTAGTACTACTACTACCTCCACCACTAGTACTACTACTACCTCCACCACTAGTACTACTACTACCTCCACCACTAGTACTACTACTACCTCCACCACTAGTACTACTACTACCTCCACCACTAGTACTACTACTACCTCCACTAGAACTACTACGACATCCATCACTAGTACTACTAATACCTCCACCACTAGTACTACTGCCTCCACCACTAGTACTACTACTACCTCCACCACTTCTACTACTACTACCTCCACCACTAGTACTACTTCTACCTCCACCACTAGTACTACTACTACCTCCACCACTAGTACTACTACTACCTCCACCACTAGTGCTACTACCACCACCACTACTAGTACTAGTACCACCACCACTACTAGTACTACTACTGCCTCCACCACTAGTACTACTACTACCTCCACCACTACTAGTACTACTACTACCTCCACCTCTAGTACTACTACCACCACTACTAGTACTACTACTACCTCCACCACTAGTACTACTACTACCTCCACCACTACTAGTACTACTACTGCCGCCACCACTAGTACTACTACTACCACCACCACTACTAGTACTACTACTGCCTCCACCACTAGTACTACTACTACCACCACCACTACTAGTAATACTACTGCCTCCACGACTAGTACTACTACTACCTCCACCACTAGTACTACTACTACCTCCACCACTAGTACTACTACTGCCTCCACAACTAGTGCTACTACTATCACCACCACTAGTACTACTACTACCTCCACCACTAGTACTACTACTGCCTCCACCACTAGTACTACTACTACCTCCACCACTAGTACTACTACTACCTCTGCAACTAGTACTAGTACTACTACTTCCTCCACCACTACTACTACTACTACCTCCACATCTTGTACTAGTACTACTACTACCTCCACCACTAGTACTACTACTACCACCACTAGTACTACTACTACCACCACCACTAGTATTACTACCCACAGCCATCTAACTGACTGGGGCAAATCTGACGATTCAGTATCGTGCGAAGGAAAGCACTGTGCCAAAGTTTTAGTCTGCTGCGGTTTAGCCGGAAATGAAAGTATTAGGACGTACTCGTACTGTCGTAGTTCCGGTGATTTCAGCCTCGTTTTAGTTAAAACACGACTCAGAGATAATTATTGTCTGTGGTAGAAGGAATGCACAATAGATCCTGTGTTCGTATCGACTGTCGCGTACGCGATTCTACGCTTGGGATGACTGTGATTGGTGATAGACAGAAAATAGTTTGAGTGTCAGTCATTGTAGGCAAACAGCTGTTCAGCATACCTATACACGATCTAGCTAGTATCCTGGCTTCGTGCCTGTAACAAGGAGGACAGGATTCACAACTCCTCACATGTAATGAAGTGGCTGTTTCCCATGCGTCTAGCCTTGTCCCCAAACCTTCTTAATTCTGCCCCGATAGGAGAGCCCTTGATGGTGTTTGGACTCAATCATGAGAACACGGATGCGAACAGTCAAGGGAATTCCTTTTGTTACTTAATGTTAGTCCCCTTGCTCGAATGCGGGATTTTTTTGTAACTAAAGTTCTTAGGCCATTTTGATTCTTTTGTCCTAAAACGCCAAAAAAAACCATACTATTTTTGTTACTTTAATTTTTGTTCGTTTTTTTCTTCTATTGCGGGGGGCCGCTATTGCGGGATTTTTTTTTTAAGTTCTTCAGGCCATTTTGATTCGTTTGTCCTAAAACGCCTAAAAAAACAAAATATTTGTTACTTTTGGGGGGAAAAAAGTAGAAATTTTTTCGGGTTTTACTGATAGCGCTCAGCCTAGGCTGCACCCGCCACCCTGCCTGACTGACTTAGCCTGTCCGGGGAGTTTCACCTAAACCCGGACGCGTTACTTTTAGTCACGTTTGTGTCCAACATCAGCGTCGGGCCCTGGAGTTAGGGCGTAGGGACCACCCGTTGAGAGTCAAACGTGGGATGGAGTTAGAATATAAAGCTTCACCCGTTATTGATAAAAACCGAAAATATTTGTTTTTTCCAAAAAAAAAAATTTTTTTTTACTTTTTTGGCGTTTTTGGACAAAATAATCAAAATGGCCTGAAGAACTTTTGACCCAAAAAATCCTGCAATAGCGGCCCCCCCGCAATAGAAAACAAGAAGTGCAAAGCCCATACGACTTACATGCTTGACCTTGACCTTTATATGACCTTGACCTTCGGATGACCTTCAAGGTCAAGGTCAAACAACTAAACATACCAATGACATCATACACTAAGAAATGCTTTACACTTTATTCCTACCAAAATACATGTGACCTTGACCCAGGGTCAAGGTCATCCAAGGTCATGCAACACAAAGCTGTTAATTCAAGACATAGGAAGTGTTGCGGGTAGGTGGTCTCTAACTTGCGGTCCGTCCCAGCTCGCGTCAGGAAAGTAGAAGCAGGACTTCGGCGGGAGTTTTTCTACATGAAAATCTTTATTCCATGGCTTGGCAATAAACGTACAGCGATGGCGAGTGCGCTTACAAAGGCGCCAACAGCTCAACAAGCTCTCACTTGTTCACAATAACGACTTCATCCATCTCTGCTCCAAGAACAAATCAGGACAGACTCTTACCTCTCTTCATAGGCCAGAGTCATCACGGTTCGACTTATCCCTACACCCATGATGCCACTGCTTCCAGCAATCATGCTAACCGTTACACGCCAAGAGTTCGAAACGCCACGTCTTTCTATGGTGCCATTTTTTCCTAACTGTCGTCGTCGTCGCTGTCATACGTCACTTTTTATTATTACGTCATCGTCACTAAAAACCGTCCGTCTCAGTCCAATCTGATCTGTTGGAAGGACAGGGAAAGTTCCCGAACTGCGGCATTTCCCATTACATTTGCATCCGCAGGCATTTCACATTCTTCCGCAACACAGCTCCCTTCTTTCGAGACCAAGACGTCCTCGTCGGTCTTCCCACACCTCCAACTACAATACCACAACAGGAATGAATGTGAAAAAGTTACATGCCTGAAAAAAAGAACAAGAAGTCCATTACTCATCTGGTCGTGCTCATCCTTGGTGGTCCACGTGGTGGAGAGAGAGGGACGAACTGGTGGCAGTACTCGACAGAAGGATCTAGGTTTCCTTGCGGTAACCTTTTCTTCCCCCTGACCACAGAGCCATGGTCCCGCCACACCACAATACGTCCGAACAGGCACCTGGGTCGTTCCCTCGTCGATCTCACCTTCCGAGGGCGACCCAAGGCTCCCTCTCTCGCCAGTCACTCCTCATCGATGTCCGCCTACCAGTCGGGCGGAGGTCCTCCCTTGTACCTCCCGCGTCGGGCACGGTCCTCCACCCGTGGTCGGGCACGGCCCCGCCGTCGTCCTGCCTGTGACTGAGCCGACTTGGTGGAGTGCCTCCTCTCAGCCCGTGGGGTATGGAGACACGGAGCAGTGCCCCCAGGAGAAGTCTGGTGATCGGCCTTGCGGTCGTAGCCAGGCCTCTTCCTGCCCATGCTCCGCTGCAGGTGTGCCCTTGCGGACACTTGTACCGCCTGCAGCATGACTGGGAGCAGTCCCACACTCTGGGGCACTTCGCTGGGGGCATCCACCGCTCGTTTCGGCACTGCTGCCGATCTACTCGCCTTTGCAGGGCCACGCTGACGACGGTACGATCTCGCCCGGGAGGAGCAGATGGCATAACGTCGACAGCAGTCGCGGACGGACTTGCGCCGACCAACCCAGAAGAACCGCTCACTGACGCGTCGGTAGGTCTTCTGCCTTCCAAGGTGGCCAGCTGCTGGGTCGTCGTGCAGCTGTCTCAGCGCCTCCTCCTGCATGGCTTTCGGCAGAACAGGGAGAAGGCGGCAGGTTTCTCCCTTCTCGTCCACCCATTCCTCATCGATGTCAGGGGGCACAGGCTGTCGGCGTGGAGACCGCCACCAGTCGGGTGGAGGTTCTTCCTTGTACCTTCCACGCCGGGCATGATCCACCATCCGGAGTCGGGCGCAAGAGTACTGCTGAATGCGGCACACTCCCCGATCCTTCCAAAGATGCGAGCGACTCACCACCCGTGGTCGGGCATGGTTCCTCTGCCGTCCTTTCTGCGACTGGGTCAGCTTGGTGGAGTGTCTCCTCTCAGCCCGTGGGTTGAAGAAACCCGGCGTAGTGCCCTCAGGAGAGGTCTGGTGATCGGCCTTGCGGTCGTAGCCAGACCTCTTTTTGCCCACGCTCCGCTGCAGGTGTGCCCTTGCGGACACTTGCACCGCCTGCAGCATGCCTTGGAGCGGCTCCACACACTGGGGCACTTCTCGGAGGGTTTCCGCCAGCTGCCCTGTCCACGCCAAGTCCGTTGCCTGTCTCGGCGTCTCTCTTGCCACTGCGTCCTGGAGGCTTGCAGTCTCTTCATCGACATGGGAGTCGCGGTCTCCCTTCGGTCCCTCGACGCTTGTCGCTGCTTCTTCCAGGGACGAGTCGAGGCTGCCGATCTCCCCGCGCATCTCGGTCTGCACCGTCCCAATCTCCTGGCGGAGTTCGGCGGTGCTGCTTGCGAGGGCAAGGAACCGCTCCATGAAAGCCTCAATTTCCTGTCGCCTTTGTTCTGCCTCCTCCCGTCGCTGCTGTTCTCTCTGTTCCTCTTTTTGTCATTGCCGCTGTTCTTTCTGTCGCTTTTCTTCTGCTTCTTGCTGTTGTTGCAGCTCTTTCTCCTCCTGTCGCTGCCGCTCCTTCTCTTCTTCCTTCTTCTGCTGCTGTCTCCGTTCTTCGAGCAGAAGCTTTATCATTACCAACACGTCCTCCTCCGGCCGCTGTTTCGCCTCCCCGCGTGCGGCGGCCGACCTCGTCAATCCTTTCCCGCCTTCAGCGTCCATGCTTTTCTACTTTTTTCGATTTCCCGTCTCGGGAACCAATGTTGCGGGTAGGTGGTCTCTAACTTGCGGTCCGTCCCAGCTCGCGCCAGGAAAGTAGAAGCAGGACTTCGGCGGGAGTTTTTCTACATGAAGATCTTTATTCCATGGCTTGGCAATAAACGTACAGCGATGGCGAGTGCGCTTACAAAGGCGCCAACAGCTCCACAAGCTCTCACTTGTTCACAATAACGACTTCATCCATCTCTGCTCCAAGAACAAATCAGGACAGACTCTTACCTCTCTTCATAGGCCAGAGTCATCACGGTTCGACTTATCCCTACACCCATGATGCCACTGCTTCCAGCAATCATGCTAACCGTTACACGCCAAGAGTTCGAAACGCCACGTCTTTCTATGGTGCCATTTTTTCCTAACTGTCGTCGTCGCTGCTGTCATACGTCACTTTTTATTATTACGTCATCGTCACTAAAAACCGTCCGTCTCAGTCCAATCTGATCTGTTCAAGGACAGGGAAAGTTCCCGAACTGCGGCATTTCCCATTACATTTGCATCCGCAGGCATTTCACATTCTTCCGCAACA